>WBZZ01005640.1:0-51390 GCA_019918135.1 Paulinella micropora
CCTATAGGGTGCAGGCTTTTAATAAAATATATGAAAGTGGATGCTAAGAGGGGGAAAGGCGAGAGGGGAAAGAGAGTAATATTTATCGGACACGAACGGAATACCGGATAATATTATCGGGTGCATGATCCAGTTGCAAGGAAAATACACGGTAATGTTCGTGATGTCATGTTCGATGTCTGGAAAATGCATAAGAGGGAGGCATCTAAATCTCTAGCAGGGGCAAACGCCTCTGAAGAGATGTTTTCGGTGAAATGGCATTTGCCCCCTCCCGAACCCCAACGAACCCCACAACACCCAGAAAGTCAAGGTAATGCTTCGGGGGAGATCTCGGTAGAGGTATTTCCGACTGGGGGGGACACTCCCCAGCCGGGGGTCTATCATCCAGATCGCCCCCACACAAGGCGCCCCCCAATGACCCCAATACAGGGAACGGCGATACTAAGGCAGTGGAAATCAGGGAGGACAGATCTGACCCACCACCCCTAGTACCTCCGACCCCAAAAGGTATAACCCCTAAGCTCAGTGGGGATCAGGGAGAGGCGAAAGTCACGAAAAAGAAACATAAGATCAAAGAGAGACGAGATTTGTCCAGGATACATATGGAAATTCCGGCTAAAGCGTGGGGAGAGGGATGGGCAAAACAAACTTACGGGGATAATTGGCAAACTGCGGTTCGTAAAGGAACGGTTTCTGCACCCGCGGCCCCAGTTGTTCGTAAAACCAAACGTTTCCCGGCACACGCGGTCCTCTTTGATGACGGGGTTACCGACAAAGTGATTGATACGGAAATTCTCAAGTATGCCGTTGCTCATATCCCGGTAAAACCACCACCCCAATCGACCACCCCAAATGATGACGAGAATCAAAGTGAAGCCGCCGCGCCCAATGCGGGTGGCCTAAACTTTGATACTACGTCAGAATTTGCGTTTGTCGAGGGGGAGAGGGAAAGGGTGGCAGAGCAAAGGGCTGATCACAGCTCTAATTGGCGATCGCATGAACAAGGCGAAGTTTCAGGGGAAAACATTACTCGGGAAGGACCAGGAGCGCACATGTCACGGTATGCACCCGAGAAGAACGTGCAGAATATTGTCTTGTCAGTGAGAAATTTCCGGAATTCCCGGTAAGACAAAAACCGAAAGACCGTAAGCAAGCTCGGCAAAAAGAGTTCGAGCAGCTGAAAGAACTTAATGCTTTTGTTTGGCGCAAGGAAAAGGAAGCTAGAATGTCCGGGACACCAATCATTCCGGTAAAATGGATAGACACCGTCAAACAACAGGGTACGCTAGATGAGTTCCATAAAGCCCGAATTATGTTGAGAGGGGACCTTTTGAAGGCATACGCCCAGTATGACCCTAGAAAGACTTACTCCCCTACCGCTCAACATCGGACAATTTTACTCATGATAGCTTACGCTGCATGTTTTGGGATCGACTTATGGTTGATCGATTTTACCACGGCCTATCTCCACGCTAAAATCCCGTACAACATTTATGTAAGACCACCGCCGGAATTTCAATTGGAGGATTACGTTTGGCTTTTAAAGAAGGCCTTATACGGCCACCCGGAATCTGGTCGGTTGTGGTACGATATGTTGTACGGGGAACTCACGGGGTAACTTGAGTTCAGAACCTTTACGCTCGATAGTGCTTCCTTCATAAGACATGGGAGAAGTCTCAAAACCACACAACTCCTATCCTTCCATGTCGATGATGGATGCCACGCTGCGACTAGGTCTGAACACCTCAAGATGGTCGCACACTTTGAGAAAAAGGGATTCAGATGCAAAGATCTGGGTAAAGCCACAGAGTTCAAAAATATCCAGATTGTTCAAAGTGAGAAAGGGATTGCGTTACACCAACGCAAATACGAACTTCTCATTTTGAACAAATTAGGGTATATGAACGAAGTACCGGCTAAAACCCCGTTCACATATGAAAATCCTGCATCTCTCAAGAAGGACCACCGGCTATTGAAGTATGACCTAAGATGCCTAATAGGTATCCTCATCTTCTTAGCCGTGCATACGAGGCCCCTCCTTATTTGCCAGTTGAGTATTGCGGTCAAATCCCAAGTCCCCAATCCCGACACATCGTATGCGATGGCGCATCGCATGTTCCTGTGGTTATTGACACTAGGGGCGTTGTTTTCCGGAGGGAGACAAGAATCTTAGGATACTATTAGAATCTTGTTTCTCCGCCCAAAAAACCCCCGAAGACTGGAAACCTCACCATGGATCATGCGCCGCGGCCAATGCAATGAACGAATCCATAGAAAAGTCTGGAATTCCCGGGATGGAAGCTTTCAGCGTACCAATCATCGCTAACGTCGATAGGATAATCTCGGAAAATCCGTTGGTGGGGTTTGTGGACTCCGATTTTGCAGGAGATAAAGTTTCGCGAAAGTCTCGTTCCGGGTATGTTTATTTATTCAATGGGACCCCGGTGGCTTCGTTATAAAACTGCAATCTGTAATAGCTCAATCCACGTTGTAATCCGAAACGGTATCAGCTAACGAGGCAGTAAGAGAACTTCTCGCGATATTGCAATCTCTTAAGGGATATCGGAATCAATCTCAAGGGCCCCACCCCCCTCTTCGATGATAACGAAGGGACGGTATTGTTGTCCGAGAGGGGGTTAGGGGAGGCCCGTACCAAGCATATT
The DNA here is from genome assembly GCA_019918135.1 of Paulinella micropora. Classification (NCBI taxonomy): domain Eukaryota; phylum Cercozoa; class Imbricatea; order Euglyphida; family Paulinellidae; genus Paulinella; species Paulinella micropora. The sequence goes on from WBZZ01005640.1 coordinate 2,664, forward strand.
GAGGTAAGGTGTCATCTACTTGCAAAACTCGTCAAGGATGGAATAGTCAAATTATTTCGAGTACCAACTGAGGAAAATATCGCTGTTATATTTACCAAACTACATTTCACGGCTGAGAAATTTATGTATCTGACTAAGAAAATTTCCGTCTTGCTGGACAGGGAGGGTCGTGCTCGTATTGCGGTGAAACCCGATCAATTTGTGTACTGAATCTACCCATAAGGTTTACTTTTCTGAACACGTTATATTTTCGGATATATATTATTAATTTTCCGCATACGCATCTATCAACTGTCTTAGGGAGAAAGTTGACTGGGAGCTAGGGGACAAAGGACGTATCAGCGCCAACCAGAGGACCCTCACTTCCAGTTACTTGCCCCCCTATTACACTCATAGGTGGTTCGATCGGCTCGCGGCGGGCGAGATGATGAGGACGTAATCCGGACTTTGGCGTTTTGTCGCCTTTTTGCTCGCTCTCCCACGAATGCCGAAACTCGCTCACTCGCCGAACAATGGCATTCTCTTGCATGTTCGCGCGAGACATCATTCTCATTCTTGAGGACTGTGTTTGGTTGTATTACCGACTTTTTACGAGCTATCGTTGGGGGCATTACATTTGGAGTCCACATCACTAGGGTGATTTCTTTCTGCTTTGCCACACAGGCAACAGAGTGAATTTTCACTGACCTGTCTCACACGGGGACGTCAGACGAAAACAAATACTCCAACACATTGACTTCAAAGTTTGTCAGTGATTAACAGAGAAAATGTTGTACCGAAAATGATGATTAGATATAAGTTTCGATACCTGAGGTCGTTTTTCTGGAATCAATTCACTGTCAGAATTTTGAATTTCGGGTAGAGCCGCCTGAATAATTTAAAGGTTTAGTCAACTGTAATAGATGTGACCGTGGACTTAACCCTTTTGTGAAAACGCGTTGGCTCCCCCTGAACCTGATCTGTCGTGCGTGGCAGACGCGTTCAAGACCATCTATCAAACTGCTCATGTAGTGCCTAAGACCTGTCCGCTACTTACATCATTATCATTCATACATTCATACATTTAAGTGCTTGACTTACGTCGCACTATATCATGTGTGAGATGTGTGCGTGAGCGGGAGATTTCGCTAATCCCGTTCCGTGACAAATGATTAAGTTCAACCGATATAATGAATACCGCTGTTATCGCTTTTATTCCATCCTTATCATAAACTTATCCAGCAAGTAATCCATTTGATCTTTTGGAAGGTACTTAGTCAACACATCCGCGATTTGTTCACGGGTATCTTTCCGGAACTTGACAATTCCGCTACTCTCAATCTCGTTCAAGTAATGTTCCTCCACGAGTAGATGTTTTGTCCGCGGTCCCGAGAGTCCTCGTTGCGCTGCGAGAATTGGTTGGGTATTGTTCTCAAAGACATCAACGGGATTGTTTTGCGCCAAACCGATTTCAGTCAAAATATTTTAACCGCCATCATTTCCCGAAGAGCTTCATTGGCCGCAATGATTTCCGCGTCATTCGACGACAACGCAACTTTGGTTTGCCGCTTGGATAGCCAAGCAACGGGGCTTCCGCCGACTAAGATAACGTGACCGGTTCTTGATTTTCCCGTTTTAATGCATGCCTTATGCGCCGCATCCGGATATACGGAAATTTGTTCAACCAATCTGGATCTTATACCCGATTTGAATCGCAAAGCCCGTAAGTTTTTCAGGTATCGGATGCACTTGCCTAGGCGTGCATATGCTACTCCTGCGTCAACGGTTTGTATACGCTTGCTGCGTTTACAGCTTCGTCGATATCCGGTCTAGTCATTTTTGCTAGAAAGAGCAAACTTCCGACTATCTGGGGAATAGAGAACTGCCTAAGTCTAGCTGAGGCGTGCATAGGCGCGGGGTCGACTTTGGTACCTGGGGTAGCGCTTGGCTTGCTATCTGCGTACTCGAAGAACTTAATAACCTTTCTAGCGCAAGTTCTCTGATGTACTATTATCTCCCCCTTTCGCTGTTCTATCTCCATGCCTTTGAACTCCCTGGCTAATCCTACGTTTAATTGGGAATCGCTTCTCCAAGCTATCGCAAAATTTGGAGTAAGCTCGTTCATCGGGGGCTACGAAGATAAGACCGTCAACGTGGAACACCCCAATGATGGCCTTGCTCATGTGTACTCTCTTTTGTATGAACATGCACGGGTCGGCTTTCAAGGGCTCAAATCCTAGTTCTCTTAGAAGTTCAGCAAAAAGATCGTACCATCTCTTGCCTGCCTGAGGGGTTCCATACAGAGCTTTGGTGATCTTGAGAAACATACCTTCCTTGCCCTTCTCTGTAACTCCCGGAGGGGCTCTTGCATATACCGGGTCCTTCATCAATGCATTGAGATATGCGTTTTTGAAGTCAACGGCATAGACTTTGTTTCTTAAACTTACCGCTAGTTTGAAAAGCAACAAAACTGACCTATGATTCGCACACGGGACATAGAGCTGTTCGGGGTTATAGCTTATTCCGGGTTCTAGTTGATCTCCTCTTAGAGATAGTCGAGACTTTACGAATTTTACTCCCTTATCGTCTGTCTTTACGTTATGAACCCATAATAAACCCATAGGCTTCACGCCGGCTCGTTTGACAACGTCGGGTGTTACCCATTCGTAAGTTTTAAACTCCCTTAGGGCTTTCAGTTCATTGTGAATGCCCTTTTGCAAGTCCTTTAGCGTCATTCCTTCTTCTACTAGGTCAGTGGGTACGTGTATGTAAAACAACCATTCGCTTTCTTCTTCTTGAGAAATGCAGTCATCCGATATCATCCATGTCAGTCAAGTGTTCATTCATTAGTTTCACGTAATGAGTGGATGTTTTTGACAAGTCTGTCTGTGTTCTCGTCCTTTTCCCGTGGATTATGTTTGCAGTCGATACGCTATCGCTCTGTTCCCATGTTAATCCTTTCGGGGGTGGCTTACCTTCTACGTACTGATTGGGGTCAGTGTAGTCGGCATCTGGGGCTGTGAAATCAGAGTTTGCAGTCGGGCCTATACTAACTTGTTTGTAAGAGTCGTCCTGCAAGCTTTGTTTTAAGCTTAGCTCGTCTTGTTGTTCTGATTCACTGTGATGTGGCTGTTCGGTGTCATGAGTTGGCGAATCTGGTATATTCGTGTTCTCGTGAGTGGGGACTAGGAGTGGTGTGTGATCCTCGTCGTCGTTGTCTTGTGCGTTAGTCGATGGTATTGGAGTGTCTGCTAATAGACTACCTATCTCGCTAGTGTCTATGTGTGGAATGTTTTCGGTGAAGCTACGCTCCCCCTCAGATTCGTCACTCCATGCTATCTCCGCTGAATTGCCTGTCAGTGGGCCTACTTCGTGCGGATTGAAACGCGCATGTCTAACTCCTGGAATCACTCTTTACCGTCCCATACGCGATACAGCTCCCTGTGTATGTCGTACCCCACTAGAGTAACAACTTTGCCGGGCATAGCTCCCTTGCCGTCTTTCTTACCTATGTGCATAACTCCTCTGCTACCTATAGGCTTGAGTTGGTGCATCGGGGTTTTTCTACCGAGCAACTGTTCGTAAGGGGACATACCCTTTCTAGGACCAGTGGTGGCCGGAAGAATGTTTCACAAGGTGGAAGCAGTATGTTCCATTTCGTCCCAAAAATTGGGTGGAAACCCTGCGTGTATACGCATTGCTCGGGCAGGTCCTCCGGTTGTCTGGTTCATCCTTTCAGCTATGGGACTACCATCTTTATCGCCAGTAGCTGCATCTTTCCATATTATGCCAGGATATTCTCGTTTTACCTCATTGGGTACCGTGAATTCCTGGTCACAACGGATTTCCTTAGTCCTATTGCCTGTCTGTGTTTCAAAGAAATGGATGGCCTTTCTCGGACAAGCTATGAACTCATTCTTATGCGCGAGATAAAAATCAAGAGTGTATCCGGGAAAATCGTCTGTCACTGAGAATTTATACCTCTTTCCTGTTCTAGATATAGTGCGCCATGCTCCCTGTGTGTCTACATGTAGAATTTCTGCTGTCTTGGAAGCTCTGCGAATGTGATTGACTGTGAATCGAGGTAGAACTTTCGATTTGTTAATCATGCACGGTTCGCATAGTGCGCACTCTTCCTTGGCGCTTTCGAGTGTCCCTTTGGGACTGACTATATCCGGCCGCTTCTGCAAATGCAGCAGCTTTTGGATAACCAAAATGTCCTATACTGTGATGTAGGATGTCTATATCTATTGGTCTACGTTTGTCTGTCTTGCTGGTGTACTTGACGTACAATACTGCTTCGCTACGACTATCCTTGTTGCTATCAGTGGCTGTGCTGTGATTTGAAGTGCTCCTATCGCTATCTCTATCGTTTCTGTTCTTGGGGCCTCCCTCCCCATTTACCCCAACATGCTTTCCGTCTTGGGCACACCGACCGGGACAAACGCTGATTGATGCGCAGCGGTTTACCGTTCTTAGTGTCCCATCTGTTTTGCAAAGACTTTGTGAGTCTCCCCTGACAAGTATGTCACTAGTCTTTATCTTAAGGGGCTTTTTGAGAATGAGCATCTGTCCGTTCTGATGGAGGATAGCACGGTGGTGATAATGATCCAGGGGACCGGTGGGGGCGATGTTGATGGGCATCGAGGGGTCAAAATAAGCTGCTTTGGCTATAATGTGAGGTTTTCCGTGTCCATCTACTCTAGCCATTTGCATCATGCCTGCCTTCTTGAGCTTTCTCTCTCCATTGTATGTCTTAAACTTCACTGGTTTAACATGAGTCATATTTGTCATAACAGATTCATCACGACAAATGTATTGAGACGCACCACTATCTTGGTAGGTGTGATTGGGTCTGGGCTTCTCTCTTTCGCTAAATAACACCATGGCTTTGTCTGATGTTGTTTCTTTCTCTCCTCTCTTTGCTCTGTGTCCCTCTGTAACTGAATCGTCTCTACTCTCACTATCGTCTTCGTCTTCTTGTTCATTCTCTTCATCTTCGTCTTCTTCTATATGTTCTATCTCTTCCTCTGGTGATGACATTTCTAATGCTCTCAACAGTCTTATCTCGTCTGAGTTCTTCTCCCAGTCACTGTCGTCATGCATCAGTTCTTCTTCTTCTTCTTCTTCTTCTTCTTCTTCTTCTTCTTCTTCTTCTTCTTCTTCTTCTTCTTCTTCGTTTCTTGTCTGATCCTCCTCATCTACTTCTTCAATCTCTGCTTGTGATGCATGACTGTCTACTCCCTTCTTTGGTCTACCCTTGCTGTCTGGTTGTTGACTGGTGGAGTAGTGAAAAGAATGCGTTCTGTGGGACATTTGGTTGTAGTGAGCTGGATACACCAGGCAAACGTGCTCTCTCTTGTGGGGTGGAATGCGTAAGTATAGGGTGTCTTTCTACACTATAGGGGCTAGTGCGTACGACTCTGTGCTTGGCATACACTCCCTCTATCGCATTCATAATGTCTGTGAGAAAGTAGTCTTTTTGCTCATCTGCCACCCACACTACCTCCTTATTTGCTGTCCATTCACATCCTTGTGTCATTACTTCTGCTAAGTGCTGTAAGGTGTGAAAGTTGATGGGTGAAATGTGTGGATTGGGGCGTGCTTGGTCGTCAACTACTACTAGATCTGCCTGTCTGAATGCCGTACTAGTAAGATAGTGACCACCTGGAGTAAGTTGCTGAACGTGAGCAGATGATTGTGCTGTGGTGACAGAGGTAGTACAAGACCTTTCAGGAATAGGACATACTAGGATGTTACTTTCTGGTATTGGTCTGTGTACAAGGGTATACAATGTTGAATCAAGCATGGGTCTATTACCCGCGGGAACAGTCGCACGAATTTCAAATTACGCCGTCAGCAGAACTGAATGCAATTACGCTACAGTACGCGCAAAAAATCGGTTTGGTCCCCACCTTAGATCAGAAAAGTCAGAACCGACAGAACAGACAGAGAGACGAGTGCGAAGACAGACAGTTCACATTCATCCAGTTTCAATAAAAGATGTTCTTGATGTTTTCCAGCAAGGTAGGTAGTAATCTCGTGGTAGGCGTCCCTCCACTTCCTGGTCCCGCACTCCCCACTGAATCGATGCTCCTTTGCCACAGTCAGCACAGACGACGATGTCTTGTCCGTAGACGCAGAGTCAAACGTAGAAGAGCTCATAACCCTGATGGAATAGATGAATAAATATCCGGTCAAGATTGAACTCAAAGAACAGTTGATATCTGGAAAGAGATAGCTTGTTGGTTCACAAGGATTGCGAGAACTGAGATACTTTAATGGTAATAACAAGACATAGATAAAGGTAATTGCAAGACTGATAAATAAATCAATATATGACTGTCACTCTAACTGATTATGGTATAAGAACCAATAATATGGTAATAATGCTGAACTTCAGGCAATGGATGCCAATATGTTAATACTGACTGACCGGCCGGATTATTTAGATGACTGATTTACTATATAACAGTACAACCGTACTATCAGGATTTCCCTTTGAAGGGTCCATGAGCGATGGGCAAGAAATTGCGAACCGCAGGCGCCGCACGATCTCGGCGCGCGGCTGCGGGCTGAGGGAGGCAAAGCACAGCAACACCAAGTCTCGCAGCGATTCGTAGCGCTCGTGCCCTTGTGCCGACGCTGCCAGCGCCCTGACGATCTCGGCGCAGGGCGCCCGCGCGCCGTACTTGATGACGAACCTGCCGCCCGCGACGGTCCGCGCCACCTGCAGGTCCCAGAACGTCAGCTGCAAATGTTGCTCTTTGGGATGGTACGCTACCTCGGCCCTGGACAGCAGGCGCAGCTGCCGCAGGACGGGCGTGAAGATTGCCAAGCAAAACGGCACGCAGGTCAACCGCGCGCCCTTCGCGCGGCAGCGCGGCGTACACGACGATGGGCCTGAGATAGGAAACGGCCAGGTGGCATCCCTCCCAGCTAACCCCGCATTCTGTTTGCAGGTGCACGACATACTTGCGCAACAGCCGCCGCAACTTCGTGCGCCACACGCCGGACTCCGTTTCAAAGAACAGCTGCTGCAACTTGTGTTTTTTCGCAAAGCGCAGGAAATGTCCCGCGGCCTCACAAGAGCGCTCGGCCGAGCGGACGGAGCGCACCGGACCCCACCTCTCCGCATTGAAGGGCCTAGCCGTCACGAACCGGACGAACCGCGCAAACTCAACTGGGTCGCTCGTCATGAACAAAAAAAAAAAAAGAGTCTGATTAGTTTTTTTTTCTTTTTGACTGAAATTAAGCAAAGAAAAAAAATGTGCCTTCAACAGGGCCTCACTCGTATTAAAAAAAAATCGGTAGACAGAAGAAAAAAATGTAGTCGTGTTTCGGGTGTGGGTGCGATATAAAAAAAAAGAAAGAGTGAGCGGATTTTTTTGTTGTTTTTTGTAATCAGAAAAATAATTCGTCAGACTCTCAACTTTTCCCCTTCCCTCGCGCCTTGCCCCCCACACCCACCCCCCCCCCCCCCCCCCACACCCGCCCCTCCCCCCTCCCATCCACGATCATTGTTTCGTGCGTCTATAAATTTTGACAACTCTTCGGGTTTGTTTTTGTCAAGCAGGTCTTGGATTGAATCCTGTGTTATGTTGTGAGGCTCGGCGTTTGTCAATGTTTGCCCATTTGTTGAACTAGACATCGATTGTTTTGCGTGACAGGTTAAAATGCACGAAGTTCTGCAAGAAAAATCCAACACTTTTTGAAAATTATTGGTTCCTTCATAAAAACAAAAAATTATATGTTATTTTAATAATATTTTAAAAAAATTCAAAAAAAATTTGAATTTCTAACCGTTACAATTGCTTTTTAACGGTTTTGTAAGGATTTTGTGGGATTTTTGTAATCTATTTGTTCTTTCTTGGTTTTCATTGAAAACAACTACACTTTATATTCTTTTACATCAGAATAATATAATTTATCATAATTTTTCAAAAATATTCAAAAAAATTCAAATTTGTAACCGTTACATAGCCGTTTCGAACGTTGTATCATATATTGTTGATTTTTTGTAATCTATTTGTTCTTTCTTGGTTTTCATTGAAAACAACTAGACTTTATATTCTTTTACATCAGAATAATATACTTTATCACAATTTTTCAAAAATATTTTTTAAAAATTCAAATTTGTAACCGTTACATAACCGTTTCGAACTTGAAAAGGTACATTGTTGATTTTTTGTTGTGTAAATTTCAGTAGTGTAACAAGTCACGTTACGTAAGTAGTTTTGATACGGAAACATTTAATAATGTTCTTTAATATTATTAAATTAAATTCAAATTCAATTTCAAGTTCAAATTCAAAATGTTGAATCAAAAATGACTTGAATGATTTTATCGAAGTCGACGTGCACGTTCCTGTCTCTGCCTGCCTCTTCGGGCACTACGTGGTGGCGGCAGCGGCCGAGGAGCAATTGGTGGTAAGCCAAGCTCAACAGGCCACCAATAATTCTTACCACCGGCTAAAGTATTAAGGATAGTTCTGCCCTTTGCTTCAGTGGTAAAGCGATAGTCAAAGCTATTTTCGCTACGCAGTTTCTTGATGTTCAAAAGTCCAGGAGTGGTAGTGGCCTCAAAATGATGATACCAACCGAGATCATCAATACCATTCACAGGATGACGGTATTTCTCTTCTCGATTGAGTACATATGAAAAAGAATGAGGTTCGGAATTTGAAAGTTTGGTTCGGATTAACCAACCCAGATCTCTGGCGGTTGTCCAAATCAAATCTTCATGGAAGGCCATCCAGGCTACCATTTGCGCTATTTTGCCTGCGTGTGAATCGCAGAGCCCCTTTCCATGATTGGAGGGGTAAAAATTCCAAGCAAAATATTGTAACCAAGGATGCTTCACACGAACAAGGCTAGCCTTCGCAAGTGAATATCTTTGCTTGAAATGTTTACGACCTCCGTCAGACCATTGAATGACTTTTGTTTTTCCAAGCGGCTTGATGACATCATGAAGGGTATCATGTTGCCATTGTCGAAAAAAAAAGAAATCATTGCTTGCTCCTTTATCTTGATGATGTGGGAGTGTGTCAACATATTTCCTCTTAATACCCCCCCTCCCATCACTCATAAGCAAGACAGCAATGCAATCATTCACATCTTCTGTCTTCCCCCCACCTACGCTCATATTCGAAAAATCAACCACCATCAAAACATAAGAAATGTCAGTTCGGACTAATTCTAAGTCGTCATCAAAACATTTCGCGTTTTCCTTTGCTTTGAAATGGTGTTCAGTTTTTTCGACTACTCGTTCCAACTTTTTCTTCTTTTGCTCTTCCTGATCGAGCTCGCTCCTACCTTCTTGTTCCTGCAGCTCAATAAGCCTAGCTACTTTTTGCTTGTACTGTCTGCAATCAGGGCACTTTCCCCACACCTTAGAACAGCGAGACTCCACCCAATATTGGGCATGAAGTCGACTCCACTCTGAGCGTAGTGGAGGGCGGACCATTACTTGCAGTTGCGAGTGAGGGTAGATAAGGAACTTACCGAATTGTTTGTTCCAAAAACAGCGCGCTTGATCTAATTTCATATCCTGAGCACGCTGCCTTGGATTTAGGTACGGGTTCCTGTTAATTGCAAATGTAATATATTTGCCATAAAAATTTTATTTAATTGTTAATATTATTAATACAAATCTTGACTGCCAACGGAGAGTTACAACTTCACGTCAGTCTTTAAAATACAAGACTGACATGAAATTGTAGCTTAAAAAGGGAGGGCCAACCCTTGGCCCTCCCGGGGTGTGTGTGTGTTGCGGGGGGGGGGGGGGGGGTACCGTTCAACGTGCGGACATTGACCCCCTAGGCCACAATTACCACAATCACTATCGGCAGGGACACGACGTTGAAGCGTCAGGATGCTATCCCTCATAAGGGAACGCCACCATAACTGAAAAACATAAAAGCCTGCCCGACTTTTCTGATCATATTTCAAAAAAGATAAATTCCGCTGAAGGCGTTTTGGCTGATCGCCAAACTTTGCGCTGATTTGGAACTGGTGCGGTTGAGCATTCGGCCCCCCCCCCTGCAGACATGGGCCCTGCTGCTGATATGGTAGGTCGGCGGCGAACATCCTTCACTTTTCCAAATCCCCACCTCCCCCGCCTCGTAAGCCACTTCAAGCTGAGCCTGACTGCGCCTCAACTTTTGCTTTGCCTCGTGGGTGTAGGGATCCCCCTTCTTGACAGCTGCAGAGATAGCCTAAGTAAAGTATGTGAGAGTATGTATGTAAGTATGTATGAAAAAAGAGAGAGAGAGAGACAGAGAGACAGAGAGAGAGAGAGAGAGAGCTAAGAGAAAGAGAGAGAAAGAGAGATAGAAAGAAAAAGAAAGGAAGCAACAAAGAGAGAGAGAGAGAGAGAGAGACCGGCAGAACTTGTTTCCAGTATATAGGAAAGCTGGCGTAGTCGTCGTACACCTTGCTCTGGGTGACGTACTCGACGAATTCGCGACCACTCCTTACGTGCCGATCATGAGACGGATGAAACTTACTTAAATAAAACTCAACCCCGTAACTGTCCATGCCCAACTTATTACAAACTGGATCAAAACCGACGCGGGTGCTTGCGAAACTCATTCCTGCAAAGGCACGCAACGCCGCCAGACTGGGCAGACCCAGCCATTTACACGACACGTCCGAGAGCGCATGAAATTGCTGTACTTCCCCAAGCAAAGCTCGAACATGGGGGGGCACAGACGCAGGCGTAACAGAAGGAAGGTGAGCTGTATCCTCCATAATTCTGACAAGAACTGCCAAACCCCATTTAGCAAGCTCCATTAAACGAGATTCCTCCGAAAATTTCGCTACCTCATCCCCAAGGGACTCTAACACAGACTCAAATGCGGAAAGCTTGGCAGACGGATTGGGTGGGGGCCTGGTGTCCTTCTTCTCTGCCTCCACGAACTCAACCTGCAACCCATGCTTGACATCATCCCGCTGCTGGGCAACCACCAAACAACGCCCTGAATGGATCCGCAATGGCTCTGAGGCAGGAGCCGCCTCGGAGGAAGCGGAAGATGACGCAGAACTCGCGGGCGAGGAAAAAACAATTTCCTGATTTTGCACCGCCAATCCAAGCAGTTGCCTTGCCTGCAGAAGCAAAAACAAGATAATCAATGAAAACAGAAACAAACATGCAACACGTTTTTTGATTAAATGAAACAAAACAAAACAACCTTAGCTTCATATCTGCGCTCCTCCGCCTCGATTTCTCGGCAAGTATGGCGGCGTTTTTTGACCATGTCGGTCTGCAAAGACAGCAACAGAAAAGAAAAAAAAAGGGGGGCCAATAAAGAGAAGACATTCAGCAAACACAAATCTATACCCAAAAAAATGACTGAGAGAACAGTAGCAAAAAGATACAGGACATGACAAAGGCGCACAGCAACGACAACAAATCGTGTTTTGCACCACCCAACAACCCGCCCAACAAAAAGGAAGTGACAGTTGTCAGTCGCTGGCCCGTTTCTCGGTCCATCGGCCGGACCACTGGAAAATTACGCAGTTTACGGTTCGGCAAACCAAAAAAAAGAGCGGTTAGGCGCCAAAAACAACCAGACCCAAACAGCTCTGTTTTTTGCTTTTTGTTGTCCTTGTCAAACAGAACTCGAGAGTCTTGAGAGGACGCCAGCAAGCTGATCAGTATGTCAGGAAGTCAGTCAAGTGAGACTGGGAACCAAGCGCCAGCCAGCTCTTCCGAAGGTCAAGAGTGTAAGTCTTGAACCGCTTGGCTTTTCTGAAACTTTTACTTGCTTTTTTTTTTACTGTTTGTTTTTTGTTTTCATGGCAGCAACCACAGACGCGGCATTGGCGGGTGTGGACGCGCAGCGTCACCACATCAACGACGCATTTTCCGCGACCAGCAGCAGTGCAGAGGGGGCAGACAAGAAGGTTTCATTGGTCATGAAAAACCATTTCTGTCCCCGTGGCACAGTCGTGTTGAAGCTGGACTCCAACGGTGAACGACAGCAACAGCTCTCTGCGTTGCTCGGCCTCACGCCCGACCTGTATGCTTTGGACATGGGGCCTGTGCACAACGGTGCAACCACCATGAAGGTCTCGGCTCTCTCTCTCTCTCTTCTTCTTCTTCTTCTTCTTCTCGTCTCTCTTGTCTTTCTTCTTCTCTCTCTGTCTGTCTCTCTCTCTCTCTCTCTCTCTCTCTCTGTGTCGTTACTGACAATTTCGAAGAGGACAGGACTGCAACCTTAAGTCCTGCTCCCTTCGAAATTGCCACTGGTTGACTTGAAAGTCAGGTCTCTCTCTCTCTCTCTCTCTTTCTCTCTTTCTCTCTCTCTCTCTCTCTCTCTCTCTCTCTCTCTCTCTCTCTCTCTCTCTCTCTCTCTCTCTCTCTCTCATCTGTCATTGTCTTTTGTTGTAGCTGTCCTTCGTGCATCGCGACGACACGAAGTCTTTCCGTCCTGGTAGGTCTAATGGAACAGGCTTGCGCAAATGGAAATGGGCAGAGGAAGGATCAGAAATGAAAGAGGGCAGTGCAGGGGCAGATAAGGTGGTGATGCTGCAAGGTTTTTGGTTAAATGATGTCTTCATTCCGGTGGGGGGGTGGTTTTATTTCATTCGATCTGTCACCAAAGTGGGCTCAGTGGAGGACCAACTCAGTCACAAGGATACGGCTGTGGGGCTGGGGGTGTTGTTGGCAGTTGTCAAGACGGTTGTTGGTAAACGTTACTGTCCACATATTGTGTTTTGCTACCAAAACAGCAGAATGGAAAAAAGGGTTCTTCGGGCCACTCAGGATTGGATTCATGGTCCTGTCCCCATCGAGTTTCAAAACATCCTTAATGCGGATAAAACCCTTGTTATCCCTTTCACTAAGGAGAGCAAATTGGTTGCGGATGCGCTGGTGAAAAGCCTGGCGAAGCTCTTTCAAAAGTCAGAGCAGCAGTTGGGAGCTAAGTAGGTGAGCTTTCTGACGAAGAGTCAGTGGTTGCGCGAACCAGCGTCGATACAAACACCCAGGAGCTTTACCAAAAAATCACTGAGCTGAAAGGGCGACTTGTGTCCTCAGAAGCAAAAGTTAAGCAATTGCAGGATGAGCTCGACCAACGTGCCGCAAATGTAAAAAGAAGCCATAAAAAACGTTGACGACAGTAGCATGTTTGTTTGTGTAGGATATCGCCGATCTGAAGCGTGAGGTGGCGGAGGCTAAGCGTCAAAAAGCGACTTTGTCGGCGGAGGTGGAGTCTGTGCAGTCGCAGCTCTCCGAGAGCGAGTCAACTGTGAAGGAGTTGACCAACGCGCTTGAATTGAACAAGGAAAATTCCAGCGAGTTGCGGAAAAAATACAAGGCAGTCAAAGAAGAGCTGGAATCGCTAAGGGCGCAGCGAGATGCGCTTAAAATCCGCCCAGGTAAACACAATAATTGCTTCTATCATCGTCTATTTTATTATTATTATTATTATTATTATTATTATTATTATTATTATTATTATTATTATTATTATTATTATTATTATTATTATTATTATTATTATTATTATTATGGACACCGTGATAGCCCAGTGGTCAAGTTCTACCATCTGGGCCCTGTCGCCAGTTCGATTCCCGTCGGTGCCACCAGTATTTTCATTGAACATACCGGTCCGTCTGGAAGTGTTGGAACTGCCCTTGCGGGGGTGTCATTAGAGCCTATCGTCAATTCTTCGTACTCCCCTCACGGGTGAGACGATGGAGGCGCATGTGCAGAAATGCATCAGCCATTGACAGAGAAGCACTATTATTATTATTATTATTATTATTATTATTATTATTATTATTATTATTATTATTATTATTATTATTATTACTATTATTTTGGACACCGTGATAGCCCAGTGGTCAAGTTCTACCATCTGGGCCCTGTCACCAGTTCGATTCCCGTCGGTGCCACCAGTATTTTCATTGAACATACCGATCCGTCTGGACCAGTATTTTCATTGAACATACCGGCCCCCGTCTGGAAGTGTTGGAACTGCCCTTGCGGGGGTGTCATTAGAGCTTATCGTCAATTCTTCGTACTCCCCTCACGGGTGAGACGATGGAGGCGCATGTGCAGAAATGCATCAGCCATTGACAGAGAAGCACTATTACTATTATTATTATTATTATTTTTTAATTTTATTATTATTATTATTATTATTATTATTATTTGCAGCTTACAGCTACGAGGCCCACAAGAAGAACAAGCATCATGCACCGCCATCTCCTTCACCTTCTTCTTCTGAGCCTAGCTCGCCTCGCAAAACTAAGAAACGTAAAAGCAAAGGAAAGAAGCCAAAATACGTTAGCAGTGACAGCTCTAGTGATGAAGAGGGGAGAAAGAAAGAAAGCCCTGCCAAAGCAAAAAAACACAAAAAATGTAAGCATGACTGAACTGACATGAAGTTGTAGTAATTTTCGACCTTAATATTTAAGTTAATACTTGCTACAGTTTTACCATTAAAAATTATTGTTACTGCTTTTGAATTGTGTTAGAACTGAACATTAAAATGGTCGGCCATGGTTCAATTTCGGATCTGAATTGAAGGATAAGTTTCAACTAACAATATTGTTTACTTTATTTATCTTTTGTGCTTGTTGCTTGCTGCATGAACTAACAAGCTTTTGAGGCACGACCAGTACTTACCTTTAATAAATTTACTGTCAAACTTGTACGTTTATTAACCGCTTATATTCAAAGTTCGGATATGTAATATTAATGTTTTGAAAAATACATTAAATATAAAATGAATTCAATTATATTAATATATTACATTTTATTTTGATAAATTTTAATAATATAAAACGATTCCTAGTCGTTAATAAAAGTGTAAAAACCTTAGAGTTGTGACTCGAAAAATGTCGTTCTATGAAACACAACTTTCAAGTTAGTAATCAAGTTGAATTTGAAATTGAATTTGAATTTAATTTAATAATGTTCTTAATATTAATAAAAACATTATTAAATGTTTCTGTATCAAAACTACTTACGTAACGTGACTTGTTGCACTACTGAAATTTACACAACAAAAAATCAACAATGTACCTTTTCAAGTTCGAAACGGTTATGTAACGGTTACAAATTTGAATTTTTAAAAAATATTTTTGAAAAATTATGATAAAGTATATTATTCTGATGTAAAAGAATATAAAGTCTAGTTGTTTTCAATGAAAACCAAGAAAGAACAAATAGATGACAAAAAATCAACAATATATGATACAACGTTCGAAACGGCTATGTAACGGTTACAAATTTGAATTTTTTTGAATATTTTTGAAAAATTATGATAAATTATATTATTCTGATGTAAAAGAATATAAAGTGTAGTTGTTTTCAATGAAAACCAAGAAAGAACAAATAGATTACAAAAATCCCACAAAATCCTTACAAAACCGTTAAAAAGCAATTGTAACGGTTAGAAATTCAAATTTTTTTTGAATTTTTTTAAAATATTATTAAAATAACATATAATTTTTTGTTTTTATGAAGGAACCAATAATTTTCAAAAGTGTTGGATTTTTCTTGCAGAACTTCGTGCATTTTAACCTGTCGTCCTGGTCGCTCGCTCCTGGCAACTTGGTCAGCGGGTTCTGCGTGTTTGTCTCGTTTGCTTGGTCGGTCATGCTCGTAGTTTCTTGGGCCTCTGCTACGGTAGTCTCGGTTGATCGATTTTCTTTTGTTGCCACAGCTCCGTGAGTACTGGCGAGTTCGTTGGGCCGGGCTGCTCCCCCGCTTGGGGCTGGGCTCTTTTAAGATTTCGCATCGCTTGCAATCTTTGCAAGTTTGCGACATCATCTAGGCCCTCTCCTCGTCACTTATGACGGCGCCTGGTCGACTCTGGTCATTTGTCTCATGCTCGATATTTTGCCGTGTTGGGCTCCAATCCTGACCGTTCGTATCGATGGGCTGCATGATTCTATCGATGTCTCCGACATTTGCCTTTGTAGTAGGGTTGCCTAGGTCTGAAGGCATGCCAAGAATATTGAGATCCTTGTCTAAAGCGTAGACCGCAATTTTCTCCCAGCAATCCCAGGCCACCTTTAGCCTGTTGAATTTGCCTCCAATCTGACTTCTTTTCTTTTTGCACCACTCTTGAATTACCCGCCAAAACGCGAGAAAGGCTGCCTCGTTGTCTCCTCGCAGGACGGTCGTAGCATCGAAATGCACATGAAAAATAAGCAGTTCAAAATTTTGATCTAACTTGCGCACCTTGAACATAGCAAACGAAAGCCTCTTTTCCAAAAAGGATGCTACAACCCAGACCCTACATTTATGTTCTCCTTGTTCCCTTGTGGTCCCATCCGACAAGGAGCAGCTCGCTCATGCAAGTTCTGGCGTTCATATCCATGTCTTCAGACGATGTGATTTTATAGCCATGCGCGTTCCTCTCATGCAGCCAAAGCATGTGCCCTCTTGCGCGATCTGCTTTTTTCCTTTATGGACATGCCCTGTAATTAGCTGCTTTTGCTCTAATTGCAGACTAGTCCAATAAGCGCACGTTAAGGGCAGTATTGCTACCTCGGTGTTAGCCCTTACTCGACAAAATGATTGTAGGACCAGCCCTAATCGGTCCGCTGTCATGTTATTCAAGTCGTCACTTCCGGTATAACAATTTTTGATAATTGTCGCGAGCGAGTTCTGCGTTGTGGCCACACACTCTGAAAAAGGTTGCCATTCCCGAGCCTGAGACAGACACAAGACGTGAAAGTTATCGTCCCCCGTTTCAAGGTCAATCGGCATGGCTTGAATTTTGATTTGTTTTTTATATTATATTGAAGAATATTCGTCTGCCCAGATGTTAACATTTAACCCAAAGAAAAAACAAAACTTCAGTGGTTGTATCTTTTTTCAACTTCCTTGCCCCCGCCCTTTCCCTCCCCCCCCCCCCCCCCCCCCCACCCATTTTTTTTTGGGTCTTTCTCCTTTTTTTTGAAAATCTTGTGGATTTATGTCCCACTCCCTGCTCTTTCTCTCTCTCTCTACATCCTTACCCCCCTTTCCCTGCTTGCGATTCCCACCCCTCATCTGAAAATCTTGCGATATTCATATTCTCGTCCAACCCTAGGCGTGCGTGCTCATTAGCATTGCCTTTCATCGCTAACGTCAAAGTGCTTATTTTCAACCGTTTCCTGGTTGCGCAAGCTATCAGAAACGGTCTCACGCTCAACGCAAACCCCGTACATAGCGCCATGGTTAGAAAGGAACTCGTTGTCAAGGTGCAGGGCTACTACACTAACAGAGTTTTGATACATCTTAAACGCTGCGTAAGACAGCTGATTTTTTGTAGCTACGATGAACTCGTAGTGCTTGATTTTTTTGGCCTGCTCTGTTTCCTCTGATTTTGCCTGCTCTGTTTCCTCTGATTTGGTCTCGCCATTCTCTGGATACACTAGCAATAATTCACTTAAGCAGATGTCGATCTTCAGTGAGATTGGAATCTCTTAGTCAACATCGATTTCCAAAGTCCGTCGGGATTCAAGAGTTTAGTTGTCTTAATCTTTGTCATATTTGACAATAGCACGCCTCTTCTGCCGTGTCCGAAACTTTTCCACTTCGTTTCATTTTCCTTGAGCTCCTCCAAAGTCTTGAATGCCTCATCAACGTCTCGTAAGAAATATTGTTCATCAAGACAATTCTGGATGCTGGCGCTTTCTTGGCTCGGATTTTGTTCTCTCTGCTTCTTTTGCCTTTGTATGACCACCTTTAAAAGTGCAGGTTGTAGCAACATAAAAAACTTAGCCACGGTCTGGTCCACAATGTTTTGGAACCACTTTTGCTCGCGAGCTGATTCCAAACAAATAACTTTGCTGTTTGGTTTGTTCGTGACTTGTTGTATTACGTCCTCAAACGCTTCTTTCTGTTGCTCGTTCCCCATCACTGCACCAGCACGGACAAGATTTTAAAACCAGAAGTTCTTTTTTTTCTTTTCTTTATAGATTCTACCACAACTAGCGATGACAGAGCTTTTCCACTGCCTTGAATTATTGTAGGTACGCGCTTGTTTCTCTCCCGCCCTCCCCCCGCCCTCCATCTCCCTTCTCTGCCGGTGCCCCGCCCCTTTACCAAATTTGAAGGAAAGTGCGAACAACAAAAGAAAAAATTGCTTCTTCCTACGGGTGCGGCTCTTTCGTCCTTATTCAGAAAAGAAATTCGGGAGAGAGTGTAATCCTTGAAAAAAATTATTTAAAAAATCTGTTGTTTATTCGGTTTTGTTTTGCGTCCTGGTTGGTCGGCGGGCTCTGCCTGTCTCCTGGATTTGTCTGGTCGGTCTTGTTCGTAGCTTCTTCTTTTATCTGCTACCCTAGTCTCGGTTGCTTGACTTTCTTGTCCTGGATGTTTTGGAATTTCTGTGAACTGTAGGTATCGGGGGTTTTTGCACTTTGACGCCGGAGTTTTCTTTTGCCTTTGGGTTGGTCGCTTGTGGCGATTGTTGGATCGTCTGGTTCAGTATTCGTTCGGCCTCTCTTAAAACTCTATTCGACACCATCCGAACTGTGACATTAACAACTACTCGATTCTTTTGTGCAGACCACCCTGCAATTGACTGCCAGAGCTCCAAAAGGCCACCAAATTCGGCTCCCTGTGTGCACTGTCACAGTTCCGACATGCCATTGGGACAAAAAGTCTATTGATGACTTAATCGAGAAGCGAAAGGAGGAGATTATATGTGTCGCACAAAGAAGCCCGTCGTTGGCGAGATTCGCGGAAGGAGTAGGAACAGATGTCCATATTACTAACGGATACTGTTTCCATGCGAAAGTAGGAGAAGAAAAAAGGGAGGCGTTTGTACCAAGGAGAACGGGGCGAATCCCGGATACTCCACCAGAAACTATTAAAAGTTTTATTACTGATTTCTTGGGTGACGAGCCCACGTGGCCGCGTTCACTAACTGAAGTGAAGAAATGCTTACGGACTTTATTCGAAAATAATAAGCCGTATACTATTATCCTGCCATATAATGAGAAGGCGATATGGGCGCAGGAAATAAGGGACCGGCTTATTGATCATCCTATACCGGTACCCTCTCGCAAGCAACAGCTAGTGGTGGCTTGTCGTATGGGAACTCGTGAGCAGAGCAGTGCATACAAGCGGAAGCTCAGAGACCTCGACAAGTTGAAATTGATACCGCAAGCATTCACATGCTTTGATGGTTTTTACACCCGTAAAGCTCCTTTGCAATACGCGAGACTCATTGACATGCTGGTGGAGCTCGGTAAAGATGATGAGCCGGACACGGTCACGTATGAAAAGACGGGCCTAGATGATGTCTCGGAAGAGGACTTAGGCTTGGAGGAGGACAGAGAACCCCTCAAGCAGCATAAGCAGATGTCTGATGAAGATTTTCAAGAGGCGGCGCGGAACATATTGGAAGAAGGAGTAGGCACGGAGAAGGAGAAGGAGCTTTTAAAAGCCAAATTAGAGGCGAACAAGGAAATTTTTGACCCTCCACATGCAGGTGGTGTCAAGCCTGAAGATTTCACTGCGGTTATTTACAAAATACCGGGTGCGGAGCCGTCACCGGCACCACGAAGGGCGAATTTGAGTATACATGAGGCGAAGATAGCGGAGGAGCTAGCAAGACAGCTGCTCAATGAGGACTTTATTGAGAGATCAACATCTCCAATAGTCTCACAACCGAGAATAATGCCGAAGCCAGGAGGAGAATGGCGCCTGACAGTTAACTATGCTCGTGTTAACAAGGTGCTGGAGGAAGAGAGAAATCCTCTCCCGACATTAGAAGAAGGAAGGAGAGTACTGCGGAATGCAAAATTCTATTCGGTCATTGACCTTAAGAATGGCTTCTGGCAGATACCACTGGAGGAAAAGTCCAGATGGCTGACGGCGTTTGTGGTGGGTATGGAAATATATCAATGGAAAGTGCTTCCGATGGGCCTCAAGCAAGCCCCAGGACTTTTCCAGAAGGCGATGCAGAAGATGTTGAGCAGTCAGTACGATGATTTGTCTGACGGTGGCTTTATGAGAAGGCGGGGACAGAAGGCGGGAGAATATGCATTTTGCTATATCGATGACGTTATCGTATACTCTAACACAATGCAGGAGCATATCGATCATTTGTCCGATATATTCAGGCGCATCGGAGCTTTTGGCCTGAAGTGCAATCTAAAGAAGTGTCAACTTGCCAAGACGAGTGTGACATACTTAGGGTACGAGATCTCCCATAATCGAGTCTCGATATCCAAAGAGAAGAGGGAGGAGATTATGAATCGACCGATACCGAAGAACCGCACTGAATTGCACTCATTCCTTGCGATGGCGCAATACTATAGCCAGTTTATACCCGATTGGGGTGCAACACGGGCTAAGTTGGAGAAAATGATAGATTTTGGAGACTTTGAGAAGTGGGGCGAAGAGGCTTTGCAAGCGTTTCATGCACTCAGAGATCTTATTTATAAAGACCCGAAAGAAGGAGGACTGGTGTTAACGATGCCCGACTTTACGAAACAATTCGTAGTCGATACAGACGCATCTAAATTTGCGATTGGGGCTGTATTACAACAAGAGGATGAGGAGAAGAAATTACGCCCAATCATGTGTATTAGTAGGAAGTTGTGTGCGGCGGAGAGAAACTATTGCACAAGGCAAAGAGAGGCGTTAGCGGTGGTGTGGGCCCTCAAGAGGCTCAGAGAGTATTTGTGGGGAGGACCTCAATTTACTGTCAGAACTGATCATCATAACCTGTTATGGTTGATGAATCATGAACAGACGGGACGGCTGGCGCGGTGGCAAGCGTTCTTGTCTTGTTTCGATTTCACAATGGTCCATCTACCGGGAAAGCGAAATGTGGTCGCTGATAGCCTCTCTAGGCTAGAGTTTAACTCAGAAGTATCGGCGTTGGTGTCCACGGTGGAGATGGAAGACTTGTCCACTGACAAGGTGTATGAGGTCAGCCACATTGAGGCGATGGAGATGGCGAGTGGAGTCCGATATGACCGCACAGGTCTACGGTACAGTCCACAAGGCCCGGATCACGGGATATGTTGTGAGCTACATACCCAGGAGGACGCTGAGTGGTCCTATGAGGTATATGAGAATGCGAAGGCGAACATAAAAGAGGAAGAGGAGACGCAGGAAGTTTATGCGGAGCCTCCTCAAGAGCGGAGAAGTGACCTAGACGATGACCCGGAAAGAATCGGGGTACGGCTAGAAGATTGTACTATCCATATAGCCTCGCCTACCGCATGGAGGCAACAACAGGCTCAAGATCCGGAGTTTAAGGAACTGATACAGTTATATCAGAACCCGGATGAGCTACGGATGACGAAAGCGATCAAAGATCAGATGAAGGAGATGGGATGGAGAGATGGTCTACTGTGGTACAAGGGCCTTCACGGTCGCTATGCGTCACAGCCGGACAAATCGACCCTTTGGGTACCGGAGAGTCTGAGACGATTTATATTTGTCGCAGCCCACAATTGCCCACTTTTGGCGCATCCGGGTCGACAACGAACTCACATGTTCGTAGCGAGGCGATTCTGGTGGAAGAAGATGAAGGAGGAGATAGATCAGGCGGTGGATGCATGCATCCCGTGCAAGATAAACAAAACACCACTGAAGGCAAATTTCGGCCTGATTGGCGAATTTCCTCTTCATGCGGCGATGTTTGAGTTTATACACATTGATCATGTGGGACCTTTCCCAGAATCGAAGGATGGTTACAAATACCTCCTTACGGCTATTGACAGAGCCACCAACTATGTGTGGATCATCCCTGTCAAAGACGTTACCGGCAAGACGACGGCCGAGGCGCTGATCGATAGGATCATCTCACAGATCGGAGTACCAAGAAAGATATGTTCTGATCGAGGCTCGGACTTTAATAACGAGGTCATCGACAAACTATCTAAGTATTACGGGATGAAATGGCAATATGTTACTGCCTATAACCCGCGAGCAAATGGGAAAATCGAGCGGGTACACAGACCCCTCAAAGCCTCGCTAAAGATGTATTGCTCGAAGAAGGAGAATCAAAGAGCATGGGTCGAGGCAGCACCATCATTTGCGTTTGCAATGAACTGTCTACTCTCTACGGCGTTAGGAGGCTCGAAGAGCTCAATCTCGCCATATCAGTTAGTATATGGGCGTGAGCCTGATATCCCGACTTCGCTCCTTCACCCAAAAGACACTTGGGCGGATGCGGATGAGTTGTTTGGGATGAGACTTAGAGTGAAGATGGAGGCGGAACAAATAGTCAGGGCGCATAGAGAGGCGGAGCGCCGAAAGACTGATGCTGAAGGGGTGCGACAAGCGCACTTGGATCAGATCAAGTTCCAGGTCGGGGATATTGTACTATTGTACCATCCTCAGATTCCGAAAGGAGTCAGCTCTAAGCTGTTCACTCACTGGAAAGGACCTTATCAGATTATGGAACAGACGGGACCTCTGAACTACAAGATTAGGGGTAGAGGGAAGGTGCAAATTGTGAATGTAAGAAGGCTGATTAAGTATGATCCCTTCTTACTGGAAGATGAATCCGTTGAGGAGGCGTTAAAACGGATGAAGGATGATTTCAAAGAGGTACCGCCCATCCACAAGGAGGCTGGCATAGACCAAGACGATGCTTATCGGGCACCGATAGCTGAGAAGGAGGAGAGTGAGGTGGACAGTAAGGAGAAGACTGACCGCATAAGCGCGGTGGGGACTCAGTCCAAGTCTCCGCGAGAGCATAGCGGAAAGAAGGAGAAGATCACAGAGGCGCAGCTAAGGAGAGCGCGGAATGATCTTATCAACGACCAACCGAGGAAGGCGATGAGGTCGATGAGATCAAAGGACGTCCACCAGGAGGAGGAGGGGACGGACACTGACCCAAACGCGGCAAACGTTGAGATTGTCCATGAGCGATGGAAGGAAGGCGATGCGATAGCAACCATCGCATGGGTGAAAAATGTTTTCTATCTGATGAGACCAGCGGAACAACATGTCGCTGATGACACTCTCTCAGACTTATACTTGATGCGGGTCGTGGCGGTCCCACGACAGATGCGTGTCACACGGACACTCAAAATATCATCAGCCGCAAAAATAGTACAACCGATACTCCAGTTCTGGAGAAGTATGGACCCGGTTGAGGATCCAAAGGCAAGACATTATCTGCCAGTATATAAAGACGCAAAAAGTCTCGAGACATGGGATGATACAATTACTCCCAGGACAAGGATTACACTGCGTGGACCATTCAGACACTGCCAAGAGGAGTGCTTGATGTCCCTTTTGAATTATCGTTGGGCGGAATCCCTAATAAGATCTGGGACATTCTCGAACAGTCCAAGTTCGATCTGACTTTTGTTGGTGGTCCTCCACCAGGCAAAGAAATCCGCGCCAGACGACGAAGGCAGTGACAAAGAAACTATTTTTCTTTATGAGTCTCAAACAAACTGGTTGATTGCCCACGGCGTATCATGATTTGATCATGCATCATCAGTTATCAATATGAATATTAAAAAGACTATAACTTTGCATTCGATCGCAACATACGAGTGCGAAAGGTCGATCGACGATGATACTACACCGTATACGGGGATCGCTAGTGTATTGAGCGATGGTGTTCCCGGGTATGACCCTTTCCAAGTCCTGGGATGATGTTCTGGAAAATAAAATGTTCTCTGAAACTTTCATTAAATTATTTTTTACGATAGATTATATACTGTCGTACCTGAGCACGGTCAATCTCTACTTGTGTCGGTATATCGCAGGGTCGGGTACATACACCTCGACTTCGGATATAGCTATTAGGACTGGCCCCCTAATACTATATCATAGGATATCCTCCTTATACAAGGGTATGTCATTAAAAAAGACAATGTACTTACGATCTCCCTGTGAATAATAATAATAATAATAATAATAATAATAATAATAATAATAATAATAATAATAATAATAATAATAATAATAAGGAGATCAAGGGGGGAATACAGCACCACGTTGCTTGTATTTTTTATTAATAGTACGTTTGTTCTTGACATACTGCCGAAAAAAATTTTGAGGGGAAGGAGTTCAAAATTTACAAGAAAGGCTAGAGAATCCGCTTTGACGTGCCGTATGAGGATATATTTATCGACTTTTAGCGTCTATCCGTGGGTCGATGCGCTGTGTGGCATGACTCCATAGCGCATACTATTTGCAGAAAGAAATCAGGTGTATGACGAAAATGCTATTTCCTTCATAAAATCGGGAGGGGGTACTGTAGGCATCACCCCCCGGATAGCCGGTAAAAAGTCCCTTTTCCTGGTGACAGGTGCACCATCTTGTTTTTCAGTATTATTTGTCCGGATTGGACCTGATGCCATTTTATTCCTGGTCTGTTGCAGTTTTCCTTTTTGGCTTCACTGAGCTAATACAACAAGACATCATTCTCATTCTTGAGGACTGTGTTTGGTTGTATTACCGACTTTTTTTCGAGCTATCGTTGGGGGCATTACAATATTACAATACCAATTGTAAATTGCTATACTACGCAACAAATTAAGTTATTAAATCATTGTGTTGTTGAACTTGAGCGACTCGATATGTGAAAACCAGGATGTCATAGCTTAGCTGGAAGCATGTGACTTCAATATGAAACTGAAAACAGGCACCAACCGCGGCTTTTTTTCACGAACTTTCGTTACCAGTTTTACTACAGTGGAAATTACATTTTTTTATAAATAAAATTTTTTTTTCTACATCATGTCTGCGCACCCAGCCTGAGCCGCTTCTCTCAGTCCGTACGGTGTCTCTTACGTTAGTATGATAACTACGTTAACTATTAATGATTACTTTGTGACTGGTAAGTAATTTATTCGTATAGTCGAATGACCATGTAGTTCTAGTCAATAAGGGTAACGGACGTAACCGCAGGCTGTCTATTTGTTCCAAGTCCATGAATCCCCACATACATACATACATACATACATGCATGCATGCATGCATGCATACATGCATACATGCATACATACATACATACATACATGCATACATGCATGCATGCATGCATT
This sequence comes from Paulinella micropora, assembly GCA_019918135.1. NCBI lineage: Eukaryota > Cercozoa > Imbricatea > Euglyphida > Paulinellidae > Paulinella > Paulinella micropora. The sequence goes on from WBZZ01005640.1 coordinate 27,629, forward strand.
CATGCATTCATGCATTCATGCATGCATGCATGCCTGCATGCATGTATACATACATACATACATATATACATACATACATACATCATACATACATACATACATACATACATACGTACATATATATACATACATGCATACATACATACATACATACATACACACACATACATACATACACACACATACATACCGTCAAGACTGCCGCCGCCGTGGTGAACCTAAATCGCGTCAGGTTCATCCCTTTCCGCTTCTCCCCATCCCATATCGGTTTGACCGTGAACAGCTCTGGCGCCTGGTGTTGTCGTTGTTCCGCCCCCGTCTTTCCCCGTGATCCCCCATCCTCCGCCGTGCCCCCAGACCGTGACTGGTGATCAGCCAAAAAGTTCTCCTTGCCCTTGATGTTCTATTTGGAAGTCGTATTCCTCAACTCCTGTTGCCACCGCGCTAACCGTCCCGTGTGGTCCTGCGACATCAACCACCGGAGGTTGTTGTGATCCGTCCTCACTCTCGTTTCCTTGGCCCCCCATAAATATTCTCGCAGCCGCTTGAAGCCCCAGACAATAGCTAGTGCCTCCCGCTGTCTGGTGCAGTATTGCCTTTCCGCACTCGACATACGTCGACTAAGGAACATTACCGGTCGCAATCGCCCCTTTTCGTCCGCTTGCTGAAGCACTCCTCCTATCGCGTAGGCCGACGCGTCCGTATCAAGAATAAAGGGTGCCTCAAAGTCCGGCAGCCTCAGAACCTTTCCATCTTCCGTCAACGGATTCTTCAGAATCGTCTCCCGCAAATCCTTTATCGCTTCCAAGACCTTCTCTCCCCACTCGTTCGGGTTTGCCCAATCCCCTTTGAATTCCTTCATGTGTTTCCGTATGGGCTCCGCCCGGTTGGCGAAGTTTGGGATAAACTACCTGTAATACTGTGCCAACGACACGAACGAATGTAGATCGGATTTGTTCTGCGGTATTGGCATGTCCGCCAGTGCCTCTCGTTTCTTAGCCGTGATTGTGCATGTTCCGTTCTCGATATCGTATCCCAAACATTGAATCCGTTTCTGCATGAAGTGGCACTTCTTGGCATTAAGCCGGAAACCGAACGCCTTAATCCGCCGCATGATGTCCCTGAGGTGTTCCATTTGCTCGTCCACCGAGTTAGAGTATATAATGACATCATCCAAGTACGCAAAGGCATACGTTGACGTGTCACCATGTTTGAAGGCAAATTCCTCGTCCCGAAACTTGCTTCCCAACATCTCGGTCATCGCCTTTTGGAAAATCCCTGGAGCCACCTTGAGCCCCATCGGCAAAACCTTCAGACGTAAGTCGTCATGCCCACCATAAACGCTATGAGGTATCGACTTTCCTCCGCCAATGGAATTTGGCAAAAGCCGCTTTTCAGGTCCAGAGTGGAATATATTTTCGCCTTCCGCAATACTTCCACCCCTCGTCGCACATCCGGTACCGGCGTTTCGATCTTCTTTATGATCTGATTGATCTTCCAGTAGTTTATGCACATCCGCAATGTGCCATCTGGCTTTGGCGCCATCCGCACAGGCGAGGAGTATTCTGACAACCGCTCCTCTATCAGCCGCTTCTGCAACAATTTCGCCGCTTCCCTGCCACTGTTTTTTGCCTGTTCCCGCAAGGCCGCCCGAGCCTTATCCGTTTCCTCCTTGATTTGCTCGTCCGTCGCCTTGCCCGCTATGTCGTCTACCGTGGCCTCCTCGCCATCTTCCTCGAACCGTTCTCTAGACCGGTACAGGGCAGGCGTTTGCCTCTCCTGATCCGCATATCTGGCCAACTGATCCGTATTGTATCGCATGTGTGCGATGATATACCCCCGAAATATGAGTAAACGCTTCATCTCTGATTGCGGCCAAATCCCGTGTAAGGAGTTCCTCCCGACATTTCCTTGCCACTTTTCTCGAACCCAAACGACACACTATAACGAGCTTCTGCGTCCGACTCGGTATAGGTATCGGATCCAAATCCTCGATATCATACCACCAAATTTCTGTTCGTCTACCCACCAGAAGCACTATCGTGAAATCCCCAAGGGAAATCCGATTCTTCAGCGCCTTCTTGATTCCTGCGACCGAGTCGACCATAATGGGATCGTCCTCCCACTTATCATTGAGGAACTCGATAATTCCCGTCTTCGCCTGACTCGGCTTGGCCACGTTACATACCACGTACTGTGCCATTGGCAACGTCCTGCCATCCATTTCCTTGTGTTGGTCCCCCAAATTACGGCCGTGTATCGGGAAACCGTCCGTGGCCAATCTCCGTTGTTCTCTCAAGTGTTCCAGCCGAATGTCGCACAATGCCACTATCTGATTTGGCGTCCATTCATCCTCCGATTCGCTCTCCTCATCCGTTGCCTTAGGGTCCCCCACCGCCAAAACCTCGCATGCTGCCTCGTCAGCCGCTGCCTCTTCCGACATTACGACCTTCACTGCCGCAAAACTACCCGCCGTCCATTCCCCCTCATTGCCTTGAGGTTGGTCATCTGTCGACAAGTGCTCCATCTTGTATACCGGTGCGTTTTCGTCCGCTCCATATCGCACCGTATACCCCGCACAGTCGATGGACGTGCGCATTCGTCGAGCGCGTCCAAGCTCCACAACAAGCCCCCCGTGTATGCTGGTACCACCCAAAACTTGTGGATATAGACCGAGCCGTCGGAGAGCCGAAAATTCAGCAACATCGTGCCCATGATCGGTGTCGATCCCGACACTCCACTCACCCATCCCTGCGTGCGCCGCAGTGCCTGCTTATACAGCAGTGTCCCCCATACTTGTCCTGAAAGCTCCTCCCCATGACACTGCTCGCCGCCATCGTGTCATTGCCAATGACCTCATACCCGCCCAACTCGACAATTTCCACCTTCGTGTAGGCTAAAGGGAAATCAGCTCTTTTAATTGAATTAACCATTCTCCTAGGACTCATTGAATCCGCGCGTTCCGCGATCTTTTGGTATGTCTGGAGGATAAGTCGTTTCCGCTCCCGTTCTTTCCCCTCATCCCCTCCATTGAGTCCCATTTTCCCTTCCGACCCCTGGTCCATAGCCTTATCTATGTTCTCTCTCCTCTGATCCCCTATTCCCCGCCTCTCTCCCTTATCCTCCTTACTCCCTATTTCCCCCTGAGCCCCCTTATCGCCCTTATCGTCTATAGCTCCGTTATCCTTATCCTCTGTTCTTCCCGGTTTTTCTCCCGTTCCATCCCCACGAGTCCGCTCCTCTGCCTTCTGCCGTTTGTCATGTGCTCTGCCCTCTCTCTCCCTCTCTGTTGCTCTCATCCGTTTTCTGGTCATTCCCCAGTCAGATCCATGGACTGTCGTTCTCCTTTGCCATCCCCCCTGGACGGGCTGCCGTACCCCGCTCCATCTACCCGCCGGAGCAGCAGGCGTTCTTGCCGTCTTCGTTCCCCTATCAGCCATCGAATCCCGCCGCATACCCTTATGTTCCGTGTTGGTATGTTCCCCACCTGTTTTGCCTTCCCCCGTGATCACGACGTCATCTTTATCCTCACGCCGTCGCGGTCGCGCCTCTTCCTCCCTCGGCGTCCGTTTCTGTTCAAATATGCCATGTTTTCGTTCATGTTTTTGTTCCATTTCCTCCACGGATATTATCCTACCCGATGGCGTGGGTGTGCCCCCTCCCGCCGCTCCCTGTCGCTCCGGTAAACCCGCCGTCGCCCATGAAATCAATGCCTGTCGATCCGGGTGCACATACGGGAAACTGTTGCCTGTTCCTTTGCTCCCTTCACCCCCTTTTTTTCCCTTCCCTTCCACCTTCTCTCTCTTATCCCGTACCTCTGAGGCCATCCCCGGCCCTGTTGCCGCCGAACCTTGTGCGCCCCGTCGACCTCTTCCTCGATCACCGCCACGTCCTCCGCCACCACCGCCTCGTTGCCGTAATCCCGCCGCTGACAAGTACGATCCTCGATCCTTACGCTTCCATCCGTATTTCTGGATGTTCGCGGTGTTGAACCGTTGCAACTTTTCCAGTTCGTCCCGGTTAAACAGGTCTTTCAATCCCCCCAGCTGCCACATCCCATGTCGAATTGCTTCCTTCAGTTACCGTATAGCCGCGCCCTGCTCCTCTCGCGAGACTTTATTCATGTTGTCGTGATGCAATGTATCGTCATCGTGTATGCAGCATTCGCCCCGTAGGCGTAGGAACCATATCCCAATTTGCCAATAGCACGATTTGCGCCAATGGCTGTTCTCCTTCAATGCCCGTCGCGCATATTTCGGGACTCCCGGTGCATTGCTGAGTCGGTCGTCCGGGGGATATCTCGCCTCGCCCGGCCTCAACTCCCGATTCCTCGCCGCATTCATGTAAAAGGACGGATCCATCACGTCTGGTCCGGATCCTTTCTGCCTGAACCCTCCCGCTCCATGTGCCGCGTTTACCTCCGCCGGCCGAGCATATTGATGCGGGCGCCGATCTTCCTTGTTAGACCCCGGCCTCGTCCTCCCTCCGCCGAAGTCCCCCGTGCCACGTTGTGGTCTGCCACCGCCCTGTTGGCACCTTGTACTACCGCCCCCCCACCGGTCTGCCGTCCTCCTTGTTGTTGCCGCATTGGTGCCTTTGGCATCTTCGCCAGAATCGCTGGATCCATCAACAGCGTCTTTATTGCCTTGACATCGTCGTGATCCATCGTCCAAGCCACCGGATTGGTTTTGCCTTGCCATGTCTGCCATTTTTTCTTGTTGTCGTCGGGTAGCGTCGGCAGTCTCAAGCCCGCGGTCAGCATCTCCGTGACCACGTCCTTGGTCGCCTGTTCCCTCCATAAGCCATGCCCAAAGATTAGTGGGTATACCTTCCGCTCATCGTTGATGAGGCACGCGTCCATGACTGCTTGCAATAAGGCCGGTAGAGGCACGCGGGCCCTGACCTTATCCTGGATCACTCCCCGAACCGTTTCCAATTCCTCATCCGCATCGGTGAGTGCCACAAACCCAAAGACCGTGCCGAAGACATAATGGATCACATCCACGTACTGCCAGTGCGATCTTGCCACATTGCCCTTGACTTCCTTGTCGAAGACTTCCTTCCACGTCGCCTGGTTCGACAACCCGAGTTAGCCCCAACAATTCCCAAGACGTCCGCCGGACGAAGCAAATTGATTCCAGATCGTTGCCACTCTGCGCCCCGCGCAGCTGTTTCTTGACCTGTACCGCAAATCGCCGCATCATGTTCATATATCGCCTGTCGTCCCCTTGGCTTTGGTCGATTTGGTCGTACCCCCGCCTTGCCAGCTCCGTATTTGCCATCAACTCTTTTATTATCTTTTCCCTTTTCTCCCATCCTTGGACCGAACTCCTGTTTGTACTACTCGCCCAACCCGAGCGATTCTTTTCGTCATCCTCCGATCCTTCCTCCTTTGAATCCTCGTCCGACTCCGAGCCTTCCGAGCCGCTTTTCTTCTTCTTACTCTTCTTCTTCTTTTTCTTTTTCTTTTTCTTTTTCTTTTTCTTTTCCGGTGACGCCGTCTCAGGTTCCTCCATTAATTTCAGCCGAAGCCTAGTCCAGGCTACCCAACCATCCACACACCCCCTCACCAACGACAGGTGATACACCCACATCCGCAGTTCCGTCACCGTCGCCTTGCGGACCGCGTCATCCATCAGAGCGCTCCCGTTCGACGCGTTGTCAAGGAGCTTCTTGAGTGTCGCCCCCCGTTCCTTGATATGCCCCATCGCGTCCATGCAGTCGTTGTACTGCTTCATGGCTTCAGTAAAGAAACCCGCTTCCTTCCTCACCTCGTCCGCCCATTGCGCGTTTGCCGTCTCCAACCACGACGCCAAGTCATCAACCGGATTGAGCATCATGCGCTTGTTCCACTCGTGGAATGCCGCAGTGACTTTGATGTCCTGCTGTCGGATTGCCATTATCAGCCGGTCAATAGCTGCCATCAGTTCCGTCACTTTTCCTTCGGTTATGACCTCCCCCTCGTCCATTATAGGCCGTACCATATAAGCTGTCAACGCCTTCGACGAGATCTGATCCCTGTGATGTCCCACCGCCACCGCCAAAGCCTCCGCCATTTTGGCCAACACTCCCGTCTTGATCCCCGGCCCCCAGTGTGGTTTGCCTGCCGGTAGCTGCCATTCGTTCCACGCGTCGATGTCGTCCTTAATTCCCCCTTCATCAGGTCCGTCCGTCCAAATTTTAAGCGAGTTCCTGTTCAGCTGTGAGTAAATCTCGATAGCCGTCGGGCTCGCCTGCAACACCTGGAGGAAGTGGTCGGACATAATCGGAGGATTCCGCGCATACGTCATAGGAGCCGCCGGCGCCACCCCCGCCTTGTCCTCCCCCTCGTCCACTCGCATAGGCGAGGGTCCCGCTTTCTTGAGTGGCGTGAACCTGATCGGTAGTACCGGTGGCGGTACCCCTACTTGCGCCTCGTCTGCCATTCGTTGCCACTAACGTAGAAGGGAGAAACTGATAATAATAGAACCCAAACCCATATATACATGCCCTTCCTCAAATATGATCCCCATTATCCCGTCCACATCCCTTTTGGTATCCAAGCATTGCTCGCCTCTAGCCTTCTGAGTCCCCTCTCCCTCTTTCCTATGTATCCATCCCTTTTCTTCTCTCTTTTTTTTTCTGTTTGATTTGATTAGTTTCCGTTTCTCCCCCCGTTTGTCACACACTGAACTGTTCCAGCACGTCCCTATCTAACTCTTCCATCCAACCCATCATCTCCTCCGCTGTCTCCCGTTGGTCCCAGGACCCCCTACTTCCTTCACGGTTAGACCTCTCCTCCCCCTCTTCATCCGTTGTCTCCTCCTCCTCCTCCTTCGCTTCCTTCTCCCACTTCATTGCCAACTCCTGTATGTGTCTTATCTTCATTTTTGCCCCCAAGGCCGTCATCCATTCCTTCGTCTCCTCCGACTGCCACTCATTGCCCTCTACACTCCCCTGTGTCTGTTCCTTCGTCCATCTCATCCTCAACCGACTGGCAAACTGTTTCCATTGTGCAGGATGTTCGTCATGCCATTTGGCCTCCCAAGCCTTAGCCTCTGCTACTGTGCCCGTAAGCGCAGTTTCCACCGACAAAATAACGTCTTGTATCATGTCACCCAGTCTCCTTTCCACCTCTTGAATTCGTGCATACTGTCTCCTTGCCTCCTCTGATTCTTTGAAGTGCTTCCAACAAGGCTCCCTCATCTCAGCCGGCATCGTACTCGTTCGCTTCTCCCATCTCTTCCTTATAATTTCCCATCTTGCCTCCTCTACCACCTCCTTCTGCCGTTGTGCCCGTTCCTGTCCCTGTTCCCACGCCTGGGCAAGTGCTCTAACTTGACTCCCCGAGTCATGATCTGAGTCCGATCTTATCTCTTGTTCCACCACCAATTCTCCCTCTATCTCCTCGTCTTCCGCCTTCCTCCTTACCTCCCTCGCCATCTTCAGTTCCTGTGTTACCCTTTCCACCTCCTCATCCACTGCCATTTCCTCCATTTGGGTGTGACTTGTTGCCTCTCTCCCCAACCCAATATCCGTCCTCCCTGCTGCCCTCTCTTTCTTGTCCTTTTGTGTCCACTGGCCTCTGTCCTCCCGCAACTGCTTAAGCCACTCCTGTGTCTCTTCACTGTCGCAATCGTTGCCCGGTGCATGATTCTCCACCCTCTCGATTATTCCCCGCATCCTCAATGGTTCGACGAACAGTGTCCAACTGTCCTCTCCTCTTCCTTGGAGAGTTTGCAACAATTTCTTGGCATGTGCTGCCTTTCCCGTGGCACAAGCCCACGCCGTATGCACCCTCTCCGCTACCCATTTCTCCCCCACCTTCGTCAACAAAGCCAGAAAAACATATTGGTTCCTCGCCTCCTCCGACTTGGCGAATTGTCTCCATAAACCCTTCCGCTCCCTAAACCACCGCCATCTTAACTCCCATAGTTTCCTAATTGCCATTGCCTCCACCCGTTCACTCCACTCTTCACCCATCTCCTCTATGAACTGCCGTGCCTCCTCATCCACCTTATATTCCATCCCCCTAATCCGTCCCCACTGCTGGTCCCCCTGCGTCAGCTCCAACCTTAGTTCCCGCTTGCTCATCCTCTGACGTGTGTCCTAACTTAGAAGTGACAAAGGTTGTGTCTTGTGCTTGTTGTTGGTCCCCCACTCTCCTTCTTTTCCGTCTCCTCTCCTCTTCCCTGTCTTCCCTTTCCATTTTCCTCCATTCCTCCTTTCTTTGGAAATCCACCCAAGCCACCATTGCTCCCACATACTCCTTTTCTGCCTTTTGGAGGTCCGATTCCGTAAAGTAAGGAGACCCCATGCGAACCCACTTCTGCATCAGAAAGTAATGTCTTTCGTGTCTACTAGCCCAAGATGCCAGCGTCTTTCCATACCCACAATCCTCCTGTTCCTCTGTCTCCTCACTCGTTTCTCCACTGGCCTCCTTCTCCTCCTCAGATATTTCCTTTTCGGACTTGCCCCCTTTTTCCATACCTAACGTATAAGGGTATGTATCGTATTTCTCCTTGTCTCCTATTCCTCTTTCCTAGCCTTCTTATTAGGCTCTTCCCTCTTTCCATTCTCTTCCACACGTCTTTCACGTTTACCCAGCCATCCCTCCTCTCTTGCCTGTCGGACGTTCCTCCTTATCTGTTCGTCCAGATATCGTGTTCTCCTCAGTATTGCCACATCCATCCATACCTTTCTCCTTTCGTTCGCTCGTAGCACCTCCTGCCTCATCCCCACCAATTCCTCTGGACATATAAGTCCCTCCTTCAACCATACCTCCATCTGTTTCCGTAAGTCCTCATATTCCTTGGTTGCCTCCGCCACTCTCTTGTATACATCCTTTCCCACCCGTATCTCTCCCTCTGCCCACATTCCTTCCTCGCCTTCTTTTGTCTCTTCTTCCCATGCTTCCCTCCAAGGGTCAGACTGTTTCTTTTCCTCGTTTCCTTGTTGTTCTCCCTTGCCACTACCATCATTCTGCTCCTCTGAAGCCATAACAATGCCGTATACCTAACGTAGATATAATACCCTGTATCATCTAGCTCCTGTTCCTCTTATTCCCCCATCCCACACTCCTTCCAAGCCTCCCACTCTGCGCACTTAGTGTGTAAAAGAAAAATAAAGACTTGAAGGGTACTGATATGGCCGATATAGGTAGTAATCCATTCTTGGTAAAAAAAAACCGCAAAACCCCTTGAAAAAGGAAACCATCTTTGCCTTGTCCACTCCCGAGGTCGCCCACCGTAAATACCGTGAATTTCCCCTTGGAGTTTTGTGCCATGATGTCCCCCTCGTTTTTGTTTTCTTTCGCCATGTTCCTCATGTTTTCCAAACCAACTCCACCATTTGTTTCCCCCATGTTCCCTTTGTGGTTCCCGCCACTTCCAATCCTCCCCTCTCGTTTGACTGTGGGCATAAACCAACCCATCCCAGCCATCCCCCAGACCGATTTGCCACCCCTGATCAGCCATCTTCCCCCTTGTCCTTCTTCCAAACAAACCCCTCCATATGCCGTGCCATATCATTATTGAGCCCCCCAAGCCTTCCAATCCATCCTTTATTTCCCCTTGTGGCATGTTGCCCCATAATTTCATTCCTCCTTCCTGTCGCCCATGCCCCCCATGACACTCTGTGAGTCCCACTCACCTTGCCGGGCCAGTCCTGTGATGCCACTCCACCACTCATCATGCCAACACGTTACCATAACAATATAATGCACAGCAAACATATAACCAACAGTTTGCTTAAGGTTTCCCATCCCTTTTGGTGAGTAACGTGTCATGTGTGTTGTATTCCTTTGACATGTATGTGCGGCAACCCCTGCTCATCGCCCAAAAGCTCACAAACAAGTAATGAATGCCTTGCACGTATCCACTCCATATATATGCATGTAAATGCAACCATATTCCTTGTTGAATTCCGAGTTCTCAGGCCTGACTTTCCGCCACATGATGTGTTTGTGTCAAACATAGCAACCCTTGCTCATCCGACAAAACACACCGTTTGAAGAACCCAAAGACAATCCAAGAATTGCATGCCCCATGCATAGATTCATCCATGAACAACCAAAAAAAACCATCAACAACCATCAACAACCATCAACAACCATCCCAATAAACCATGTCGCAAACTTCGAATCTGGATTTCTCAAGTCATAAAAGACCCAAAAATTTCCGAGGAACGAGGAAAATTTCCTACCCCGTAAACTGTGTTTTTATTAGCGACTCCAATGTTACCGAGACCAAATATTTAATAATATAATAACTGTCTGATGAACGACTTGTAGAATGAGGAATACCTAACGTAGAAGGGACTCCGTACTCTCCAAGCCAAAGGAAAACCGACAGACCGGAACATCGAGTAATGCCATTATATACCGGATGGGCCGGCACAAACTCAAAGGTAATAACGAAACTGAAATAAAGTCCGCACGATTGTAATTATAATATTACACAATGGTTATTGTCCAATCCTGAATAACAATATAGACAGCCTACGGTTACGTCCGTTACCCTTATTGACTAGAACTACATGGTCATTCGACTATACGAATAAATTACTTACCAGTCACAAAGTAATCATTAATAGTTAACGTAGTTATCATACTAACGTAAGAGACACCGTACGGACTGAGAGAAGCGGCTCAGGCTGGGTGCGCAGACATGATGTAGAAAAAAAATTTATTAATAAAAAAATGTAATTTCCACTGTAGTAAAACTGGTAACGAAAGTTCGTGAAAAAAAGCCGCGGTTGGTGCCTGTTTTCAGTTTCATATTGAAGTCACATGCTTCCAGCTAAGCTATGACATCCTGGTTTTCACAGATCGAGTCACTCAAGTTCAACAACACAATGATTTAATAACTTAATTTGTTGCGTAGTATAGCAATTTACAATTGGTATTGTAATATTGTAATGTCCCCAACGATAGCTCGAAAAAAAGTCGGTAATACAACCAAACACAGTCCTCAAGAATGAGAATGATGTCTTGTTGTATTAGCTCAGTGAAGCCAAAAAGGAAAACTGCAACAGACCAGGAATAAAATGGCATCAGGTCCAATCCGGACAAATAATACTGAAAAACAAGATGGTGCACCTGTCACCAGGAAAAGGGACTTTTTACCGGCTATCCGGGGGGTGATGCCTACAGTACCCCCTCCCGATTTTATGACGGAAATAGCATTTTCGTCATACACCTGATTTCTTTCTGCAAATAGTATGCGCTATGGAGTCATGCCACACAGCGCATCGACCCACGGATAGACGCTAAAAGACGATAAATATATCCTCATACGGCACGTCAAAGCGGATTCTCTAGCCTTTCTTGTAAATTTTGAACTCCTTCCCCTCAAAAAATTTTTTCGGCAGTATGTCAAGAACAAACGTACTATTAATAAACAAATACAAGCAACGTGGTGCTGTATTCCCCCCTTGATCTCCTTATTATTATTATTATTATTATTATGGACACCGTGATAGCCCAGTGGTCAAGTTCTACCATCTGGGCCCTGTCGCCAGTTCGATTCCCGTCGGTGCCACCAGTATTTTCATTGAACATACCGGTCTATTTCTGGACCAGTATTTTCATTGAACATACCGGCCCCTCTGGAAGTGTTGGAACTGACCCTTGCGGGGGTGTCATTAGAGCTTATCGTCAATTCTTCGTACTCCCCTCACGGGTGAGACGATGGAGGCGCATGTGCAGAAATGCATCAGCCATTGACAGAGAAGCACTATTAGTATTGCTATTATTATTATTATTATTATTATCATTCACAGGGAGATCGTAAGTACATTGTCTTTTTTAATGACATACCCTTGTATAAGGCGGATATCCTATGATATAGTATTAGGGGGCCAGTCCTAATAGCTATATCCGAAGTCGAGGTGTATGTACCCGACCCTGCGATATACCGACACAAGTAGAGATTGACCGTGCTCAGGTACGACAGTATATAATCTATCGTAAAAAATAATTTAATGAAAGTTTCAGAGAACATTTCATTTTCCAGAACATCATCCCAGGACTTGGAAAGGGTCATACCCGGGAACACCATTGCTCAATACACTAGCGATCCCCGTATACGGTGTAGTATCATCGTCGATCGACCTTTCGCACTCGTATGTTGCGATCGAATGCCAAGTTATAGTCTTTTTAATATTCATATTGATAACTGATGATGCATGATCAAATCATGATACGCCGTGGGCAATCAACCAGTTTGTTTGAGACGCATAAAGAAAAATAATTTCTTTGTCACTGCCTTCGTCGTCTGGCGCGGATTTCTTTGCCTGGTGGAGGACCACCAACAAACTTTGACTGTTCGAGAATGTCCCAGATCTTATTAGGGATTCCGCCCAACGATAATTCAAAAGGGACATCAAGCACTCCTCTTGGCAGTGTCTGAATGGTCCACGCAGTGTAATCCTTGTCTCTGGGAGTAATTGTATCATCCCATGTCTCGAGACTTTTTGCGTCTTTATATACTGGCAGATAATGTCTTGCCTTTGGATCCTCAACCGGGTCCATACTTCTCCAGAACTGGAGTATCGGTTGTACTATTTTTGCGGCTGATGATAGTTTGAGTGTCCGTGTGACACGCATCTGTCGTGGGACCGCCACGACCCGCATCAAGTATAAGTCTGAGAGAGTGTCATCAGCGACATGTTGTTCCGCTGGTCTCATCAGATAGAAAACATTTTTCACCCATGCGATGGTTGCTATCGCATCGCCTTCCTTCCATCGCTCATGGACAATCTCAACGTTTGCCGCGTTTGGGTCAGTGTCCGTCCCCTCCTCCTCCTGGTGGACGTCCTTTGATCTCATCGACCTCATCGCCTTCCTCGGTTGGTCGTTGATAAGATCATTCCGCGCTCTCCTTAGCTGCGCCTCTGTGATCTTCTCCTTCTTTCCGCTATGCTCTCGCGGAGACTTGGACTGAGTCCCCACCGCGCTTATGCGGTCAGTCTTCTCCTTACTGTCCACCTCACTCTCCTCCTTCTCAGCTATCGGTGCCCGATAAGCATCGTCTTGGTCTATGCCAGCCTCCTTGTGGATGGGCGGTACCTCTTTGAAATCATCCTTCATCCGTTTTAACGCCTCCTCAACGGATTCATCTTCCAGTAAGAAGGGATCATACTTAATCAGCCTTCTTACATTCACAATTTGCACCTTCCCTCTACCCCTGATCTTGTAGTTCAGAGGTCCCGTCTGTTCCATAATCTGATAAGGTCCTTTCCAGTGAGTGAACAGCTTAGAGCTGACTCCTTTCGGAATCTGAGGATGGTACAATAGTACAATATCCCCCACCTGGAACTTGATCTGATCCAAGTGCGCTTGTCGCACCCCTTCAGCATCAGTCTTTCGGCGCTCCGCCTCTCTATGCGCCCTGACTATTTGTTCCGCCTCCATCTTCACTCTAAGTCTCATCCCAAACAACTCATCCGCATCCGCCCAAGTGTCTTTTGGGTGAAGGAGCGAAGTCGGGATATCAGGCTCACGCCCATATACTAACTGATATGGCGAGATTGAGCTCTTCGAGCCTCCTAACGCCGTAGAGGGTAGACAGTTCATTGCAAACGCAAATGATGGTGCTGCCTCGACCCATGCTCTTTGATTCTCCTTCTTCGAGCAATACATCTTTAGCGAGGCTTTGAGGGGTCTGTGTACCCGCTCGATTTTCCCATTTGCTCGCGGGTTATAGGCAGTAACATATTGCCATTTCATCCCGTAATACTTAGATAGTTTGTCGATGACCTCGTTATTAAAGTCCGAGCCTCGATCAGAACATATCTTTCTTGGTACTCCGATCTGTGAGATGATCCTATCGATCAGCGCCTCGGCCGTCGTCTTGCCGGTAACGTCTTTGACAGGGATGATCCACACATAGTTGGTGGCTCTGTCAATAGCCGTAAGGAGGTATTTGTAACCATCCTTCGATTCTGGGAAAGGTCCCACATGATCAATGTGTATAAACTCAAACATCGCCGCATGAAGAGGAAATTCGCCAATCAGGCCGAAATTTGCCTTCAGTGGTGTTTTGTTTATCTTGCACGGGATGCATGCATCCACCGCCTGATCTATCTCCTCCTTCATCTTCTTCCACCAGAATCGCCTCGCTACGAACATGTGAGTTCGTTGTCGACCCGGATGCGCCAAAAGTGGGCAATTGTGGGCTGCGACAAATATAAATCGTCTCAGACTCTCCGGTACCCAAAGGGTCGATTTGTCCGGCTGTGACGCATAGCGACCGTGAAGGCCCTTGTACCACAGTAGACCATCTCTCCATCCCATCTCCTTCATCTGATCTTTGATCGCTTTCGTCATCCGTAGCTCATCCGGGTTCTGATATAACTGTATCAGTTCCTTAAACTCCGGATCTTGAGCCTGTTGTTGCCTCCATGCGGTAGGCGAGGCTATATGGATAGTACCATCTTCTAGCCGTACCCCGATTCTTTCCGGGTCATCGTCTAGGTCACTTCTCCGCTCTTGAGGAGGCTCCGCATAAACTTCCTGCGTCTCCTCTTCCTCTTTTATGTTCGCCTTCGCATTCTCATATACCTCATAGGACCACTCAGCGTCCTCCTGGGTATGTAGCTCACAACATATCCCGTGATCCGGGCCTTGTGGACTGTACCGTAGACCTGTGCGGTCATATCGGACTCCACTCGCCATCTCCATCGCCTCAATGTGGCTGACCTCATACACCTTGTCAGTGGACAAGTCTTCCATCTCCACCGTGGACACCAACGCCGATACTTCTGAGTTAAACTCTAGCCTAGAGAGGCTATCAGCGACCACATTTCGCTTTCCCGGTAGATGGACCATTGTGAAATCGAAACAAGACAAGAACGCTTGCCACCGCGCCAGCCGTCCCGTCTGTTCATGATTCATCAACCATAACAGGTTATGATGATCAGTTCTGACAGTAAATTGAGGTCCTCCCCACAAATACTCTCTGAGCCTCTTGAGGGCCCATACTACCGCCAACGCCTCTCTTTGCCTTGTGCAATAGTTTCTCTCCGCCGCACACAACTTCCTACTAATACACATGATTGGGCGTAATTTCTTCTCCTCATCCTCTTGTTGTAATACGCCCCAATCGCAAACTTAGATGCGTCTGTATCGACTACGAATTGTTTCGTAAAGTCGGGCATCGTTAACACCAGTCCTCCGTCTTTCGGGTCTTTGTAAATGAGATCTTTGAGCGCATGAAACGCTTGCAAAGCCTCTTCGCCCCACTTCTCAAAGTCTCCAAAATCTATCATTTTCTCCAACTTAGCCCGTGTTGCACCCCAATCGGGTATAAACTGGCTATAGTATTGCGCCATCGCAAGGAATGAGTGCAATTCAGTGCGGTTCTTCGGTATCGGTCGATTCATAATCTCCTCCCTCTTCTCTTTGGATATCGAGACTCGATTATGGGAGATCTCGTACCCTAAGTATGTCACACTCGTCTTGGCAAGTTGACACTTCTTTAGATTGCACTTCAGGCCAAAAGCTCCGATGCGCCTGAATATATCGGACAAATGATCGATATGCTCCTGCATTGTGTTAGAGTATACGATAATGTCATCGATATAGCAAAATGCATATTCTCCCGCCTTCTGTCCCCGCCTTCTCATAAAGCCACCGTCAGACAAATCATCGTACTGACTGCTCAACATCTTCTGCATCGCCTTCTGGAAAAGTCCTGGGGCTTGCTTGAGGCCCATCGGAAGCACTTTCCATTGATATATTTCCATACCCACCACAAACGCCGTCAGCCATCTGGACTTTTCCTCCAGTGGTATCTGCCAGAAGCCATTCTTAAGGTCAATGACCGAATAGAATTTTGCATTCCGCAGTACTCTCCTTCCTTCTTCTAATGTCGGGAGAGGATTTCTCTCTTCCTCCAGCACCTTGTTAACACGAGCATAGTTAACTGTCAGGCGCCATTCTCCTCCTGGCTTCGGCATTATTCTCGGTTGTGAGACTATTGGAGATGTTGATCTCTCAATAAAGTCCTCATTGAGCAGCTGTCTTGCTAGCTCCTCCGCTATCTTCGCCTCATGTATACTCAAATTCGCCCTTCGTGGTGCCGGTGACGGCTCCGCACCCGGTATTTTGTAAATAACCGCAGTGAAATCTTCAGGCTTGACACCACCTGCATGTGGAGGGTCAAAAATTTCCTTGTTCGCCTCTAATTTGGCTTTTAAAAGCTCCTTCTCCTTCTCCGTGCCTACTCCTTCTTCCAATATGTTCCGCGCCGCCTCTTGAAAATCTTCATCAGACATCTGCTTATGCTGCTTGAGGGGTTCTCTGTCCTCCTCCAAGCCTAAGTCCTCTTCCGAGACATCATCTAGGCCCGTCTTTTCATACGTGACCGTGTCCGGCTCATCATCTTTACCGAGCTCCACCAGCATGTCAATGAGTCTCGCGTATTGCAAAGGAGCTTTACGGGTGTAAAAACCATCAAAGCATGTGAATGCTTGCGGTATCAATTTCAACTTGTCGAGGTCTCTGAGCTTCCGCTTGTATGCACTGCTCTGCTCACGAGTTCCCATACGACAAGCCACCACTAGCTGTTGCTTGCGAGAGGGTACCGGTATAGGATGATCAATAAGCCGGTCCCTTATTTCCTGCGCCCATATCGCCTTCTCATTATATGGCAGGATAATAGTATACGGCTTATTATTTTCGAATAAAGTCCGTAAGCATTTCTTCACTTCAGACAGTGAACGCGGCCACGTGGGCTCGTCACCCCAGAAATCAGTAATAAAACTTTTAATAGTTTCTGGTGGAGTATCCGGGATTCGCCCCGTTCTCCTTGGTACAAACTCCTCCCTTTTTTCTTCTCCTACTTTCGCATGGAAACAGTATCCGTTAGTAATATGGACATCTGTTCCTACTCCTTCCGCGAATCTCGCCAACGACGGGCTTCTTTGTGCGACACATATAATCTCCTCCTTTCGCTTCTCGATTAAGTCATCAATAGACTTTTTTTCCCAATTGCATGTCGGAACTGTGACAGTGCACACTTGGGATTCCCAATTGTCGGTCCAGGACAGTTCATCCGGTCTTACGACATGGGGGTGAACGTACACCTCAAGTGCCTCATGTGCGATGGCCATCTTTTTGTGATCCGTCGCTAGACTCAGCTCATAAGCCTCATAAGAGTCAGTAGCGTTGAAGGGATCAATATCGTTCTCTTCTCCTCTTTTTACTCCATATATCACTCGCCGTGCGGCGCAATCAATCACAGCCCCCATCGTAGCCAATTGGTCATACGATAGTAATATTGACCCGTGGTAACCGGGGACGACATAGAGGTCCATACGGTATACTCGTGCGGATTTCAATTTAAAGGTCAGTGTGATGACTCCCGTGATGACCGTCCGGCTACCCACTCCCTTCAGAGTGCCAGTCGAATTTTTCATATTTCCGTCCACCCAGTCCCGGTATCGATTAAAAAACTTCCGGCCGACAATATTAATATTCGCCATCGTATCATTACCAACTTTTAATATTGTCTTCAATGTTTCACAATAAAGTTCCGTATAACACAGAGCATCGGGCCTGTGTATATTGGCTGCGAGAACAAGAACTTTACGTTCCAAATTTTGGAGTCTTGTCTCTAAGTTTTTCAACTCCTCCTTCTTCTCCTGCTGCTTCACCTCATTAACATTTTTATTATTCTGCGGTACTGGTGCGTTTACTATTTGAGCGACATTGTCTTGTGGTACTTGAGTACACACATTGTCTTTTTGCTCGCCACCCGCCGCGACCGTAGACATTGAGTCTGTTCGTGGTTGTTTGCTTGGCCGAGGCGATACGTCTGCCATTGGCCTCCTCGCCTCCATCGCAAGTCTCGCCTTCCTAATTGCATCAGTTATCATTGGTAACCGTGCTGTATGAACGGGTATGAGACTACCTTGGGGCTGCAGTCTCTGTGTACCCACATCTTTGTTTTCACATAGAGGAAGCGTTGGCCCAGTCTGCACAACAGCATTAGAAAGCACTGTGACTTTAGGGTTAAACTTCACAGTCTTCTCCTTCCTCTCTTCTTCCCCCTCCAGTCATTCCACCACCTCGAAACGATTACCTTGAGTAGTGTCCGGGTAGGATGACGTATCGGTCTCCGAGGCAGTGTTGTAGGCCTGAGCTCGACCGAAATTCGGGTTGGAGCTTGCCCACGAGCCTCCTCCTCCTCTGGGTGGGGGGGCTGGAGCTCGAACAGCTCTCCCTCCAAAAGGGGTATATCCCCGACCTCCTCCTCTTCCTCTCTGAGGGGTTCCCTGCCACCTCGAGGCTCCTCTCCATGTTCCTCGTCCTCGTCCTCCTCCTCCTCCTCCTCCTCCTCCTCCTCGTCCTCCTGCTCCTGCTCCTCCTTCTCGTCCTCTTTGAGAGGCCTTTAAGTTCTTTTGTCTCTCCCTTTCCTCCTTCTTCTCCTTCATCCTCTTCATGTAGGTAATGATTGCCTCTCGTGACTCCTCATCATCACACATATTGGCATACCAACCTTCGTTCACAGCGGCAATCTGAAGCATATTGAAAAGGCCCGGTTCCTTGCCTTCCGTCCTGCTCAGAAAATTTGCCCTTGCTGTTGGGTTCTGCCTATCATGATTGAAAGAGCAGTCTCTGTTCTCCATCTGTGCCTTACACTGCAAGCCCGCGAACCACCTCCAACATGCGGTCTTCAGGTCTGGCTCTCTCTGTCTCTTCCAACCGGCAACTCTGTTTGTGTACGTGGCTTGTGCGCCAACAGGTACACCGCCTGCCTGTGCCGTGTATGCCTCCGTGAGCGAGTCCATGTTTGAGCATGCACTCATCACTTCTTGAAACAGTGCTGACGGAGCAACGCTTTGAACCGTATTTTCGAACACGTGTGTCTCGAGGAAGTTCTTGGACTTCACTGAGCTAAACGTCGAGCATTGTTGTATGAGCTGAGTAAGCTTACTCGGGTTAACTGTGTGTAACGCCGGAAAGAAATAGAGGATGATCGACTTGCGGCCATAGAATAGCCCATAGGAGGAAACTACCTCCGTAAGGGTCGCCGCCAAGCCAACAGCACTCCTCAAACTCATCGCCACTGTCTCAAAGATTTCAAATCCTATGAGAGTACCAGTGCAGAGATGCTGGTATCCATGAGATTGAAAATATGAAATGAGTGTGGCCACCGCCAGTTCACACTGAGCGTCTAGGCCTGTTGCATTGTTTCTCTTAATCTCCTCCTTCTTTCTCAAAAACTTGTACTGTGTCAGATCAAATCCCTCCGAGACTAGAGATTGGTCAAAAACAGTAACAAGGGCCTCGTATTCCTGCGTTTCGTCGCAAGGAAAAGCCTTCATGCAGGCATTGATCTCTTTGAGCTTGCTCAAAAGCGAAGCATCAGAGTCTTTGTCTGAGCTCGTCTTGGCATATAGCATGAGACTTGCCACTCCTCCTTTCTTCCCCTTGAAGGCATTTATGATGTTCTGTCTGTCCTTCTTCTCCGTGTTTGTGACCACCACCGTAGTTGAGCCCGAGGGTGCAGGGGCTGGTGGGGCAGGAGCTGGTGGGGTCAAATATGTCGGAGGGTGTGTCTTTGCACCACTCACTTTTGCTTTCATTCTTTCCAGTCTCATCGTCTTCTCGAACTCCTCATTCTCTTTCGCCTTCTTCTTCTCAGATATCACCAGCTTTTGAGCATGAGTGATAAAGGCCACCAATTCAGAAGCAGATCTGAGAAAATTATATTTCTCCACATATTGGTCAACACCTGCTTTGTTGGCGACCGGTGGTGCGTTACTAAGTGATTTAAGGACAGAGTGATTCTTGGTAGGAATCCATCTCTTCCATGCCTCCTTGTGCAGTAACGCACCCATCAACAGTCTGATCTTGGTCAGAACTCTGTCGGTCTTCTCTAACTCATCAATCACAGGATGAGTTTCTCCTGCTGCCTTAATGCTTTTTTCCATCTCTGCCTTCCCCTCCTCCAAGGCCTTTATTTCCATTGTAAAAAAATGAAATATGCCACTCGAGTTTTTCGAACCCAGATTGGTCTTCATTTTTGTTACATCGACTGCCTCCTGACCAGTCGCGAGGAATCTGGCCGTTGCTCTTGGGTTTGTGTACTGGAGGTAACCCTCACATCGTGGGCCGTATGTACGTTCCCAAATCAGGGTTTGAGTGTACACCCCAAAGATAGCATCGAGTAATTCAAGGTGGGTGTGTGTGTCCCCAAACTTGATATGCTGTATCTTCTTTCTCTCTTCTGGATCAGAGACCAGTTTGCCGAGGAGCTGTGCTGTGTTTAATAATAGGATATAGACATCCTTTTTAGCACGACTTTTCTCTCTTCTTTGATCCTGAGGGATCCACACATAGGTGTCCTTCTCTCCCCCATCTTGTTATCAAACTCTTCTTTAGTGAGGTCATAGTGGTCTTGCACCCACTGTTGTTCCTCCACTGTGATCTCCTCTCCATCACTATGAATCAAGTCGATCATTTTTCGTCCTCCTCCTCCCGTGTAGGCAGGTGGTAAGGGATTACCATATGCTCCTCCTCCTCCCGTCTCTTCTTGTTCAAATCCTCCTTCATCTTCGTCTCCTCCATATCTTCCTTCATCATCCCAGCCCTCTTCTACTCCTCCTCCTACTCCTTCATCTCCTCTTTCTTCTTCATTAAATCCTCCTCCTCCTCCTTCATTCAATCCTCTTCCTCCTCCTCCTCCTGCTTCTTCTTCTTCTCTTCTTTGATCTGCCTCCGAGAATTCACTCACTTCGGCGGTCTCTGTCGACATGATGTCGTAGTAGTGATCAACAGGAGGACAGTGTCAGCTCCTATGTTTGGTTTTTGTTCGTTTGTGTTCTGTTCCTCCTTCAGTCGATTGACTAGTGAAGAGAGAAACTAATAGAGAGGGTAGGATAAGATTCCCTGTCCTCTATGAAACACTGTTTGTATGTTGTTTTTGTTTGAGAAAAATAGTCTTTGAGACTTTCTCCGATTTCTTGTTCTCCTTACTCAGATTACTTTCTACTCCTTCTTTTCTATATTGTATCTAGTATGAGGCACTTGGACCTACACACAGATAGTAATAGAGAAACTAGAAAAGCTCTCCTTGAGAAGTGTAGGCATCACCCCCCGGATAGCCGGTAAAAAGTACCCTTTTTCTGGTGTCAGGTGCACCTAGTTTTTTCCCATTATTTTCAATATCGTTTGGCCGGATTTGACCTAATGCCATTTTAACCTTGGTCTGTTGCCGTTTTCTTTTCGGCTTCACTGAGCTAATATAACGAGACATCATTCTCTTTTGGGGATTTGTGTCTGGTTGTATTAACGACTTTTTATTGAGCTATCTTCGGGGAATGTAACATTGGAGTCACCAGCACAAGGCTGATTTCTTTTCTGGCTTGTTTTTGGCACAGCAGAAAGAAAAATTGGACAGACCTATCTCTTCTGAGTAGGTGTTCCAAAAAACAAATACTCCAGCACATCCCCACACAGCTCTTTTTGCAAAACTAGACGTCTAGGCGTTTGTGAGTAGGTGTCTCAGTACCCTCTCCACAGCCTGTATCTGTGTCCTCACAAGGAGGCCAGACACCAGACCTCGTAGCTGTTCTTTTGTTCTCTCTTGAGACAGAGACAGAGTAGGTCAACAGACGTACAAACAAACACTCACAGTTACAAACAAACTTGAAGGACACGAGCGTAGTACTCTACCTTTCAAGTCTGTGCACTTTGTTGCCTCTCAAACCACACACATCAGAGTATTTTTGCAAATCTCTGACTGTCTTTCGACAATAGGTCTGAACAAGTGTCAGACGACAAGTCGACTTCTCAAGGAGTGCTTCTCTAGCCTCTTTGACATTATCTGTACATAGGTCCTCGTACCTCATAACAGATACAACAACAAAAAGAGAAAAAGAAAAGAGGAGTGGAGAAGGAGATTAAATTTTCAGAGAAAATCGTACAGATTACTTCTTTCTCACAAAAAAAAAAACACATAAGACATAGAGGTGAGACGCTCTCTCTCTATACTGTCTTTTCGTTTTTTCTCTCTATTCGTTCCTCATAGACGAACAGAGCAATTACGGGGTAGAAACAACTCTGTCTCATCCGTATTCCTTCAGCGTCCATGTCTACTAGGTCTGAAGACTGGCAGGAAGGAGGGGGGGAGAGTGAGCGACCCCAGGAAACGAAGAGGAGTTCGTTGACCCTCATGCAGAAGGAGGAGATCTGGCACCTTCCTTTGACACAGGAGGAGCAGAGAATCAATTTTTTACTGCGCCTTCCTTTGACACAGGAGGAGCAGAGGAAGTCGAGGAGGAGGAGAAGGGAGGAGAGGAAGCGAGGTTTGTGGCCGAATATGGCAAACTAAGTAAGAAGGAGTTTGAGGAGAAGAAAGGGAAGGATGAGGCCTATAAATGGCTATACATTCCCCAAGAAATGCGATGGGGACAACCCTTTAAGAAGGAGGACATCTGTTACCCTCTCCCAAGGCAAGCTCTGCCTCTGGCAGAATTCCTCAGAGACGACGGTGCACAGTTACAGGTGCAACACGTCTCATTTGGGGACAATATGTCTTTACTGGAGCTACTCGACCTCTCATGGACAGTGTTTGAGTGTGCTATACTCTTTGAGTACCAGACTGGAAAGACTGTGCTGCCATGGAACACAAGAGCACTGGCTAGGTTGCTCGATCCTGGTCAGGACATTGATTCAATAAAGAGAGTGGAAAAGGAGTTTAAGTTCAGGAATCCAAAAGGACAGATCAATGTCATGGATGTGTCTCTGAAACTTATGGAGGCCAAGTTAGTGGACCTGGGTAAACTCCAACACACCCAGTTTGGCAGGGACCTTCACCCGGCCCTGAGGGAAATAGAAGGCGAAGCTGGAGGGGTGACGAGGATGAAGAAGCTGCATGCGGCCTTGGTGAAGGATGACGCATGGAAGAGGTGGGTCTTCACGAAGGATCATACGATCTTGGAGGGGACGGCCGCACCACCCCCCACCAATAAAGCGGGAGAGAAGGAGTTGGCGGAGAAGGCCTTGTTCCTTCGGAAGGCAGCTGAGATCCTGTCTTTTTTTCATCATGCCCAAGAGCTGTATATCAAAGAGCTAGCGGCTGAGAAAGAAAAGAAGGAGATGGAGGCAAAGATTGCATTAGCCAAGGCGGCGGGAACAAAGGGACCGAAATATTCCTCTAGATCTTATATGGCTCCCTCGGGCCGCTCCGCCCCGTCAGCCCACACAGCCCCTTCGGCCCCTGCGACTAGCTCAGCGCCTACCACTGTCATTGTCAACAGTAATGACAAAAAGGACAGACAGGCTATCATACAGGCCTTCCAAAAATATGCAAAGTCCGATGCCACTGCTCTGACGCTGTATGCAGAGACAGCGAGTCAGAAGGACACGGATGCGAACCTTCGAGACAAGCTCAGAAGAATTGATGCTTGTATGAAGCAGCATCCAACGGACGAAACACAGGAGTATGAGGCGTTGTACACCTTGTTGGACCCATCAATCATCACACAAGGGTTTGATGTTGGGGAGTACAAGGCGATGAGAGCGGTAGAGGTGGCGGCTAGGAGAGCAGCCTCAGACCTGCAATGCCACGGTGCCAGTTGCCGTCCTCTTGCAATACTTTAAAAACTCATGGTATCAGCACCTGTGCACTGGTACTTTGATTGGGTTTGAGATTTTTCAAGAGGTGAACGAAGGGCTGGGCATTGGCTCGAGGTTGGCAGCGATCCTCACTGAGGTCAGCGCCAAGTACGGGCTCTTTTATAGCCGGAAGTCTATCATTTTGTACTTCCTG
>WBZZ01005641.1:0-32431 GCA_019918135.1 Paulinella micropora
AATTTTCGCCGGGAGCAAAAAAAGAGGGATCTGTCCCGAGACCCCGCTCCAGCGGGGGTTGGGGGTGCTCACGCAGCTGGTGCTGAGACAGAATCCAGAATTTTTATTTCTCGGCAGGGGGAGGGTGGGGCGGGATGCCCCTCGCATAGCGACCGGGAAACCAGGCAAATTTTCGCTGGAGCAAAAAAAGGGGAGTTTGCCCCCAGACCCCGCTCCAGCGGGGGTGGGGGGGGGGGGGTGCTCAAGCAGCTGGTGCTGAGACAGAATCCAGAATTTCTATTTCTCGGCAGAAGAAAAGGTGGGGCGGGAATACCCCACCTCGTACCGATCGAGAAACCAGGCGCCTTTGCACTTGTAGCTCTCATGTCCCGCTTTCAAGGCAACAGGTATGCCAAAGCGCTTGTTCCTTTCCTCCACGCGCTCATCCTCCTTTTTCTTCCTTTCTTTTTGGAATAAAATTCTTTCAAAAAGTGTCTCGGACGTCTCTACGTTCTTTACTCCTAGTTGCAGCGACAGGAGCCCCGCATCGCCGAAGGATCTTTCCTGGTAATATCAGGGACGGATTTCTCCGTGGCTAGGCTCAATAATAGTAGTTGTTGTGTAAAGCAGTTTGAAAAGAAGCTTGGTAGAGCCCGGAGCTATCTGGAATGTCTCCAGGAGGCCTAGAGACGCCTGAGACACTTTTTCTAACAGATTTAATTAAGAAAGAGAGAGAGAAGAAGACAAGAAGAGGCGCAGGGAATATTGCAAAAAAAAGCGTTCGTCTTGCGGGCGAGGAAGGGGAGAAGTAGAATAGCGCGCCCTTCATGTAATTGAACTGGCTAACAAAATTAAATACGATGCCTCAATGACATCCAAAAAAACCCTACTTGTAGCACTAGCACCAACTGCGTGAGCACCCCCCAACCCCACTGGAGCGGGGTCTCGGGACAGAACCCCCCTTTTTATCTCCCGCGAAAATTTGCCTGGTTTCTCGGTCGGTACGGGGGGCATCTCCGCCCATCCCCTCCCCCTGCCGAGAAACAAAAATTCTGGATTCTGTCTCAGCACCAGCTGCGTGAGCACCCCCCATCCCCACTGGAGCGGGGTCTCGGGACAGAACCCCCCTTTTTTGCTCCAGCGAAAATTTGCCTGGTTTCCCGGTCGGTACGCGGGGGCATTTCCGCCCTCCCCTCCCCCTGCCGAGAAACAAAAATTCTGGATTCTGTCTCAGCACCAGCTGCGTGAGCACCCCCCATCCCCGCTGGAGCGGGGTCTCGGGACAAACCCCCCCCCCCCCCTTTTATCTCCCGCGAAAATTTGCCTGGTTTCTCGGTCGGTGCGGGGGGGCATCTCCGCCTACCTCCTCCCTTTGCCGAAAAATAGAAATTCTGGATTCTGTCTCAGCACCAGGTGTTACTGCAGAATGGGGGTACCCTTTCCCTTAGATGCCCGGGCGCCCCCCGGGGCCCTTTCCAATGGAGCGCTTCCTTTTTTTGCTTGCAGTGCCAAGCATCGGCCAGTCTACGCAGTGTTTACTCCTACAGATATTATCGGTCAAGGCCACCGGCAAAAAAGTGTTTACAAAGAAACTTGCTTTAATGAAGCCAAACAGCTGCAAAGATTGCTACTCTTTGTCATGTGCACTTTTTCCCGCCGCTTTCTTTGGGTACAAACAAGCACAAACACTCCTGTTGCATTGAAAGCGAAACATGCGAGCTATGGGGGTGCAAAGGCGCCTGGTTTTCTCGGTCGGCAGCGACTTGTACAGGTTTGACATCAACGACGCAAAACAAAACTACAGCACACTAGCCTCTGTGCAAGGAGTAAGCAGCCTAGCTTGTCGTAAGGAGCGTGTGTACTTGACGGGCCCCGAAGTTCGCGGTCTAGCCGCTAGGTGGGATTCTGCGGAGGGAATAGCGACGCTCGTGCGCAAAAGCCTGGATTCGCCCTATGGTCTGGCTGCACACCTTTCTCGAGCAGGTCCATCCAGGAAATAGATCACTGTCGTAAGTGTCATGCTTCATGTAGGCATATCCTAACAAGTTGAGCATTTGCTTCGAGATCATACACTTCAGCATGGCCTCGATTTCGGCGCGGCTCTGCACGTAGAATAGCCGAAGCGTTTGCCGGCGTGGAGGTTCAGGCAGCCACCCAGATCATAATCAACCTCATTTTCGTAATACTGTTTCGGGGGTAGCGCCGTGGAGGCCGAATTTGGTGTAATCCCTCTTGAGGGCGACAGGTCGTGCCCAGCACGGCCACGGACGGCGGAGACCACGAGGACAGATGTCGCAGCAGTTCCTCTGGCAGTACAAACAAAGGAAAACACAAAACACGGGATAATACAGCGGTGGAAGATGTCACAAAGGTCAGGTTTGGACAAGGGAGGGGGGGAGTGCCCCCCCCCCTCCACCACCCTGGCGGGTCGGCATGCGGGGGGGGCACCCCCCCCCCTTGAACAAGCCCGGCAGGGCTTGGAAACGTCCTTTGGTCACAATCCGCAATTTTTAGCCAATGCCCAAAAGGCAGCGAGCTGGTAAGCTCAAGAAAGCCCGTGTCCCTGCCCCGGCGGCCCCCTCTCAGCCTTTTTCGGCTGCTGGCGTGCTAGCAGGCGCCACCACGATGGAGGACTTCATGGAATACCACAGCCGAAGCGGCGACCTGTCTGAGCTTGATCTTGGCAAAGCGGTGGATCGGCAGTTGCTCGTGGGATACGGTCCTGCGTGGTCACAGGTCGGACTGCCTATCCGCAGGATTCTGCTGCGCAAGTCGTTAGCTCTCCCGGACCTGTCTGCTTTTTCGGCCTTTATCTCAGTTCTTCGCGTCGAGGAGCTGGATTTATCAGGCTCCTCTCAGCTCACAGACGACATGCTGGCTGCTCTGTTGGAAAGCTTCCCGCGGCTTAAGCGACTGGTCTTAGCAGGCTGCTCCAAGGTCACAAACAAGGGTCTTTTGCACGTGGGCCGCCTGGCGCCTCAACTCCAAACGCTAGACTGCTCCTCTTGCCCCATCATCACAGGCGGGGGTTTGATTAGCCTGCTCGGCGATCTTCCCCAACTCGAACGCTTAGTACTTCAGCGTTGCTTTGGTCTAGAAAGCCAGGCTATGGTCCTTTTTGCACAAACGGGCCATCCACGGCTCCAAGAACTAGATCTGTCTTATTGCCCCTGGATTGAGGATTGCGTGCTGGCCCGCCTAGCTGATCAGAATTTCCCCAAGCTCGCACTGCTGGACCTGACATGTTGTTCCAAGATCACAGATGCCGGAGTTGCGGCGTTATTGTCACAGCTGCCTCGGCTGCGGCGCCTGAGTCTGTCGGGCTGCTTCAAGCTTACAGAAGCGATCTGGCCCCACCTGTCGGCGCAAAACTGCCTGCCAAAGTTGGAGGAGCTTGATCTGTCGCGTTGCTCTTTGCTTACGGGCGAAAAAACGTCGCGATGGCCCAAGAAGCAGAAGCTACCTA
This sequence comes from Paulinella micropora, assembly GCA_019918135.1. NCBI lineage: Eukaryota > Cercozoa > Imbricatea > Euglyphida > Paulinellidae > Paulinella > Paulinella micropora. The sequence continues at coordinate 3,446 of WBZZ01005641.1, forward strand.
CTAGCCTGACCACCTTGAATCTCTCCAGGTGTCATGCGCTCACCGACAAGGGTCTGCAGGCCTTGGTCACGCGGCTACCCAGCCTCCAAAAAATCGATCTTTCGTATTGTCCGGAGCTTACTAAAGATTCACTGGCGACCTTGTCAGAAGTAAAGGGGCTACAGCAAATGAACCTCACGCAATGCAAGGGGATTCTAGGCGCGCGAGGCAATTAGAGCTTTTTTTTATTATGCTGATTATTAAATTCGTGTTTGGTAAGTGGCTTTCTGAACCTAAGATGCAGTCTGTCCGGCAAGCTCAGTGAGGTTAAACTTCCCGTCAACCTTAGGTGCAAGGGCGTCAAACTAGAGCTCGAGCAGTTGCCCAGTCTCGCTGCATTAGCGCTGCCCCGGGGTTGGATCATTGATGGCAACATTATAGTAGATGTCTCGATCTGTGATGCTCTCGCTAAATTTGTTCTGCCCGCAGAACTGAGCTGTACAAAACTGAAGCTGGAATTTTCGACTTTGCCCGAGCTTACCGATTTTAAAATATCCAGCCCCTTCAAAATTAGCTCCGACGATGTCAAACAAGTCGTCAGGAAAGTCGACGAATTTACCCTTAAATTCACAGACTGTCCGAATCTCGCTAAAATATGTCTCCCGCAGGATTTGGTGTGCTCCAGCATCGAGATGTGTTGTTGGGATTGCAAAGGGCTCAGTCTGTTTCGGTTTAGTTCACAATCGTGCCAAAATTAAACCTTTGTCAGGGATTTTTTTATTAATTTTTTTTTTACATTCTTAGCGCACCCCCCCAAGTAAGACCGTCGAGCTTTAATTCAGCGCATTCTTTTGCGCAACCTTTGGCCCCAGAGAGAGGGGGGAGGCGCCCCCCCCCTCCCCCCTTTCTTTTCTTCCCTCCCTCTGAGCCCCCTGAGCCCGGGGGGCTCAAGGAGCAGGGAAAGGGCAAGGGGGGAGGGGAAGGGCGCAGAATCTACAAAAAAATTAATACATGCAACGCCTCCGCTAAGCCCCCCCCCCTCACCCCCCCCCTTTTTTTGTTTGTTTAAAGGGGAAGAGAAGGGGGGAGAGAGGGGCGCCCTTTCTCTCTCCCCCTCCCGTTCCCCTTCTCGCTCCCCTTCTCTCCCCCTCCCCCTTCTCTTCCCGCTCCCTCTTACCCCCGAAGGGGGCAAGGGTGGTACTATGAAAAACTTGTCATTTGCGCAAAAAAAATGGCGCGCGGTTTTTCTTTTGCGCGGAAAAACGACCGTTAAAAACTCCGCAAAAAATACCGAAGCGGCCCGTTTATTTGGCGCTAAATTTTGTTGTTCTACAGGGGAGTGATACGGCCGGAAAAGGCAGTGCTGCAGAGTTTTTTCGGCAGAAACGGAGGAATGTGCCATTTGCGAGGTACGCCAGATGGTAGTGTCAAGCTGGTGTGGATAGTCCTGTGCTATAGCGAAGAAGATAACCTCAAGCATATGAAATTTTTACAGAACAGAGAAAAGGGAATGTACATCTGCTTCGGCAACGACGCGCTGAGCTGGGGTGGCGGGCGCGGTACTATTCAAACAACAGGAAGAACAGTGAGCACAAAGACATCACGACACCCCTGCCCCTTCCCTCTCTCGAACCTAGGATTTTCTGGCCACCGGTCTTTTAAATTCTATGTTTGTTTCGAGATCCTCCGCGGCCGGCACACTAAAGGAACTTAAATTCCGACATCCTTGAAAAGTCACGCTGGCATGCCCCTTGATATCCCAGCCCTCGGGCGGGGCGCCAAGAAAGTGCAAGAAAAATCACGCTGAATTAAAACTCGACAAGGCAGTACAAACTTGACAATTAAAACAGCACCCTCAGGCTGCCGCGGCATCCGGCCCACGTTATGTTGCCGCGGTAGCCTATGCCAGAGCCCTAGCCGGCACCGTCTGTGCTCTGCTCGCGCGCCAAGAGAATTCCAGGCCACAACGTCCGCGCCTGTGTAACTAGCTTCAAACAGCTGATCCCCGGCACCGGAGCCCTTGTCGATTTTTAATTCAGCGTGGACTTTTCCTGCATTTTCCTGGCGCCCTACCCCCCCCCCCTGCCCCTTCCCTCTTTTGGTTCTCAGTGCCAAGATTGAAACTTTTTCAAGAATTTTTTTTTGCGTGATTTTTCTTGTACACCGGCGAAGCGCCGCCCCCTTCTTCCCCCCTTTTTCTGACCTTGGGGGCAGTACCATCCTCCCCAGGGTCGTGCCGGGGCACGGTGCGCAAGATCTACGGAAATATGAAAAGTGGAAAAGAAAGATTTTTTTGGAACGCGTTTGCACGCGCTCTGAGGAGGGACGAGGGGAGAGGAGGAATAAGCAGAAGACAAAGGCGAGAGGGGCGACGAAGGTGAGAGGGGAGACGAAAGTGAGAGGGGCGACGAGAGTGCGAGGGAGAGCTACAACAGGTCTCGGCTGGGGCGGCCCAGCCGAGCGTCTGTGTGGGATTTTCTTTTTGCGCAAGTAGATTTTGGCGCCAAATTGGCGCATACGGCTGTTTCCCCGGGAAGGCTAAGACGTGCACGGGCTCAAGTCTACAGGTTAGACTCAAATTAAAAAGCTTTCCCTGCTCCTTGAGTAGTTACGACACTACATTCTTAGCGCGCCCTTGCCCAAAAAAAAGTTTATTAAACACAATGAACCTAGGATTTTCTTGCTACCGGTCTTTTAAGTTCTATATTTGAAGGCGGCCGGCACACTAAAGGAACTTAAATCCCGACATCCTTGAAAAGTCACGCTGACCTCGTCGTCACCAGCTTAGCGGCATGCGCGCAGGATGTCCTGAAGTCCACGCCGAATTAAAACTCGACAAGGTCTTATATTTGACACTAAAAATTAGGAGATAGAGAGAATTTAACGCTGAATTAAAGCTCGACGGCGTCCTGTCAGTGCCATGGGTCGACCATCGTGCGAAAGATCAGAAAAATATGAAAAGTGGAAAAAAGATTTTGCTCGACAACAAAGGGAACAAACGGGGGGGGGGGGGCGCCGTCTCCCCCCCCCCGTCCCCCCCCCTGTTCCTCTTTGTGTGGGGGGGGGGCGCCCCCCCCCTTCTACTCTCAGCATCAACGCACGTTCAGAGTTTAGAAAAATGAGGCACAATCGAAGAAAACGAGCGGCTCGTAACTGCGCAAGAAGCGTTGTCAAAACAAGATATTTGGCGAAACAAACTAGACTGTCCGCAGTGTAAGAAGCCATTAAGTCTGGTCCGTCAATCCGCGGATGGGCTCAGGCGCGATAGCAGTTGCGGCATTAGTTTGGTTTCTAACTCCTCCAGCTCTTCCAGTGTGCGCTCTCTGGCTCCGCAGCGAGAAAAAATTTGACAGCGATTATGATTGTGAAAAATGGGCTCACTATTTCCTTCCATATTCGCTGTCGCCAATTGCGGACAGGTGTCCCAGGCTCTCCGTGTTGCTGAGTTCTGCTTGTTTTTATGCGGGCCTCTTGCGCGAGACAGAGCCTGCCGCCAGACCGCGTCGGCGTCGCCAAGGAAATGAGCAGCGAGCCAAAGTCATCCGAGAACACAGTGTAGTGCACGCGTAGCAAACCGTCGGCCTCAAGCGTTGCCACCAGCGTCTTGTCCTGCAGCACAAAACGTGTGCTCTTTAGTGCCTGTGATGTTTGCTAGGACACTCATGTCTGACGCCGAAAGCAGCTCGCCATGGGGGGTAGCCTCGTTCGAGCCAGTCGGGGCGCACTCTTCATTGTGCTGACTTGCCGTCGCCGGGGCCGCTGCCTTCTTCACGGTAGGCATTACGAGGGCTTGTTTTTATTCGTCTCCCCATTTCCCCCCGCAGCTCTACTTCCCCCGCCCCCCCCCCCCCTCTCTCTCTCTCTCTCTCCCTCTCCCCGTTCCCTCTCTCCCGTTTGGACATAGATTCCCCAGGAAAACGCACAGACCTTGTTTTGAAATTTAGCCCCATGAAAAAGCTACGGTCTTTTCGCAATTCGACGCTACTGTTTTGGCATGGGGGGCGCTGGTGTCGTTTTTTAGCTTAAACAATTAGCATGGCTCCCCGCGGCCGTCGGGCTAGAAGAACTTTCTTGGCACGCTTGCAACTTCGTCGACGATAGGGTTTTGCCATGCTGTTTGGAGAAGGATTTTAAAACAGAAGAGTATTTTTGTTAAAAGTAAGCAAAATTTTTATTTGACTAAGAACACACTCGGGGGGCGAAGCTCTTGAAGTAGCATAGGAAAAGAAGACAAGCTTTAATAAAAGAAAGAATTTTACACTTCTTTACAGTGCCCCTTCCCGCAGCCCCTCCGCGCACTCGATGATTTAGAGTGTCGGTGACAAAGACGAGGTCGTCCGACGCACACAAACCATAGGGCGCGCCCAGCCCTCCAAACGGGACTCGCACAGGCACTGTCTGGCGGGCTAGAGCCCACATTACGACCAGTGCCCTTCTTTCCCTCTTCCCCCAAGAAGGGGGAGAGAACTGGAAGAGGGGGCCCGTTTTCCCCCCTCGACGTTTTTTCCCCCTCCCCGTTTCCCCCTCCCCGTTTTTTCCCCCGCCCCTCTCTCCTCCCGTTCCCCCCTCCAGTTTTCCCTTTTCAACTCGTCGCCGAAAAAACATGTTTTGGACATAGATTCCCCGGGAAGACGCACAGATCTTGTTTGGAAATTTAGCTAAACAAAATTAGCATGGCTCCACAAAAGCCGGCTCCCCGCTCAGGTGCCGGCGCCTGAGCAAATCGGATTCGAATCTGGAGGAGGCTGCGCGGGTCTCAACTTCTTTCCCCTGGACCTTCTCGCGTTCAACCCGCGGCGTGGGGGGGAGGAGAGGGGCGGAGAGAGGGAGGAGAGAAAAGGAGCGGGGGAAAGGGGGGGGGGAAGGGAGTGAAGAAAGGAAGAGGGGAGAGAAGAAGAAAGGGAAATGTGGGGGGTGCCCCCCCCCTCCCTGCTCCCTTCCAGCTGCCCGCCGGTCTCTGGAGGGGTTCGCCTCTCTAAGATTTCAATCCGATTTGAAAAGAAGATCTTTCTCCTGGGCAGCCCTAATCGCGCCATGGAGATTTCCGACAAGGGCCGGTGCTTCAGCCTCTCGTGCCCAAATAAAGCGCAAGTCCCGATGCGCGTCCGCAGGTGCGCCCGCTGCCGCTACGCGACGTACTGCAGCACGCGATGCCAGAAGGAAGACTGGAAACGAACGCACCGGAAGATCTGCTACTCGGGGTTGCAGGTGGTCAAGGAGTTCAAGCGCCTGCGCCGTTTTCTGCGCAAGATGTGCCGGGAGCCCCTCCTGTGGTACGACACCCTGGCGCCTTGTGTGCCTGTGGCCGCCGACAGCAGGCTTCTGTACCTGCGCTTGGGGCGGGACGACGATAGCCTGGCAGTGCAGCACATCTCCGCGGAACAACTGGCCCAGCCCGAGTCGAGGCCCCTGCGCGACGTCCTCGCGCACAGCGCGCCGTCCACCGGCTCGGAGCTGGTCTTGGTAGTGAGTTCCTCGCTCGTGGACGTCCGGGAGGATCCCGACAATGTGCACGCGGCCCTGGCCTCGCTGACCTTGAGACGACCAGACGGTCCAGAAAGTTCAGAAAGTTCAGAGGGTTCCGACAGTGTGCACGCGACCCTGGCCGCGGTAACGATGATGGGGCGGCCAAACAGCCCCATAAATCTAGAGAGAGCGGGAGGCCCAGAAGGTTCAGGGAGCGCGATAACGGGCGGTCCGGCAGACCGTCTCCCGCCGCTGTGCTGTGCCGCCTGCGGCCGTGTGGGGGCCACAGGGCTGCGCTCCTGCGGCTCGTGCCACGCCAGGCTGTATTGCAACAGCGTGTGCCAGAACGCACACTGGCGCTCGGCCCACCGGCGGGAGTGCCGGGGCCCGCGCCAGGCAGGCGGTGCGGCGGGCCGCCGCAGAGCCTGGCGGGAGCGCCGCAGGGCCCCGCCCGACGACCTCGCGGCCATGCGCCTCGTCCTGCAGCGGTTGGTGTTGGAGCTGGCGTGCGATGCGAACTTCAGGGACGACGACGACGACGACACCGGCACCGGGCGCGAATTGTGCCAGGCGGCCGAGGCCGCGCTCAACGACTGGCTGCGGGCGCGCCGCGACTGGCACAGTTGCCGGCCGGGCGACGCGCTGCAGTCCGAGGTGCGTTACTGGGTGCCGGGGCTGTTGCAGCCATTCCTGTACGCGATGCAAGATGTTTACGACCGGGGGGAAAAAACCACGGGGAAGAGAACAGGTGCGCCCCTCTTTTCTCCCCCCTCCTTCTCTCTTCCCTCTTCCCCTCTCCCTCTTCCCTCTTTCTTCCCTCTCCCCTCTTCCCTCCGTTCTCCCTCCCCTTTTTTTTCGGCAAGAGGATTTTTTTTTCTCTTTCTCTCCTCTTTCTTTTTGCACTAGATTTGTCGCCAAATTTGCGCATGTGCGCGCCTGGAATAATATGACCGAAAAGTGCAGTATTGCCAGAAAAGCCTGAAACGCTGCCTTTTTCGGCCATATCATACGCACAGACCGCCAAGCCGCCTTCCTTCGCTAAAAGCGCCATCAAGAAAGTAGCTTCTGCGCTCTTTTTCTCCCCCCTTCTTCTCTCCCCGCCTGTAAGCTCCCAAAACTTCCTAGCACATTGACCACTGTCCATCCATCCGTTGTAGGGTCAGGGTCGTGCTGGAGCACATTGCGCAGGGTCTGCGGAAATATGAAAAGTGGACAAGAAAATTTTTTTGGAATGCGTTTGCACGCGTAAACAAGGGACGAGGAGGGGGGGGAGAATAACAGGGGACAAATGGAACAGAGGGATAAGAGGGGGGGGGGGCAGAAAGCACACACCCCGCCCCCTTTCTTCCTCTTCCCCCTCGTCTGTTCCCTTTGTTGTCGGGCAAAAAAATTTCCGCAGATCTTTTAATATTTTCTTGACCTTGCACACGATGGCCGAGCTATGGCACGGACAGGACGCCGTCGGGTCCGGCCGGGCCTTAGTCCTCCTAGCACATTGACCAACGCCCATTCATTCGCCGCAGGGTCGTGCTAGGGGCACAGTGCCCCGCTCCTAGTTTTCAGTGTCCAAGTGTAAGACCGTCGAGTGGGCCGGATGCTGCGGCAGCCTGAGGGTTCCGTTGCAAGTGTTAAGTGTAATGCATTGTCGAGCTTTAGTTCAGCGTAAATTCTCTCCATCTCCTAATTTGCAGTGTCAAGTGTAAGACTTTGTCGAGCTTTAATCATTTCTTTTTTGTACGTCTTTAGCGCGCTCCTGCTCCTCCCCCGACTCCTTCCTGGTGCCCCTCCGGGCTTGGACCATGCCCCGCATAACCCCGGAAGACCACGTCCGTGTCGGCCCACACTTGGCCGGTGAGGGTCGCAGGCAGCGGGCCCAGCACCAGGACGCGCAGGCGAGGGAAGCGTCTGCGCTGGAAGCCGACCGTCAGGCCTGACAGACAGGCCTGGCCGTTCCGGCCGCCGTACGCTAGCCACAGTGTTTCCAAGTGGGGAAACATGGTCCGGCTGATGAAGCCGCAAGCTGCGACAAACTGTCGCGGGCAGTCGGTGTCTATGCGCAGATCAATTAAGGGGCACGCAGGCGCAACCAGTGCGTGCGAACGTGACTCGCGGAGGTTCCCGGTCAGATCGAAGCTCCGCGCGCCGCTCACTACGTGCACAGCCACGAGATCCAAACCTAGGCCGCGTGTCAGCACGGACAGCGGAGCCACGATGGCGATCTTGGCCAGTCGCGCCTCCTCGTCCACGTCGACCACCACTTCGACCGGACCGCGCGACGGCTGCGGCCGGCCGGCGGCCGGCTGCTCCCAGGCGGCCAGCAGGTCAGAGAGCTGCCAGGAATGGCAGCGCTGCTCCTGGCTTGGCTGTGTGGACACACCCCACACCGCGGCCAGCACTGCCAGATCTGCCGCACGGAAGAGATAGCTAGCGACGAGCCGACGACAAACCGCCGGGAGAGTGACCGCCAGCTCACCACCGTCTGCGGTCGTGCTAGGACAGGCGAGCTGTCCACCCCACTGCGCCCCGTAGTCGACCAACAGACTGGAAGAAGCCATTGGCCTTTGTAGTGTCCCCTCCCCCCTGAACACAGAACACAGAGAGCTCAAAAAGCAGGGACGAGGGGGAGAAAGGCGCAGAAGTTAAAAAAAATTTCTGCGCTCTCCTGCCTCTCTTATCTCCCTCTCTTAGTTCTCAGTGCCAAGATTGAAGCCTTGTCAGTGAATTTTTTTCGCGTGATTTTTCGTAGATTCTTAGCGCGCCCCGGCCCTCCCATTCTTTAACGGAAAACTTGGAAGCAGTGCCTTTTCCGGTCGTATCATACTTGTGCAAAGCTTGGCGCCAATTTTTTTGTTGCGCAAGTGCGCACTTTTCTTGCTTTCAGAGGTAAAAGGGAGCGGGGAAATAAGGGGGAAGGGGGGAGAGAAGGGGGAGGGGAGAGAGAAGGGGGAGGAGAGCGGGGGGACAAAACCCAGAGGAAGAGAACAGGGACGCCCCTCTCTCCTCCCCCCCCCCCTCCTTCTCTCTTCCCTCTTCCCTCTTCTTTCCCTCCCCCCTTGTCATTCCCTTGTTCTTTGAGCCCCCCGGGCTCAGGGGGCTCAGGGGGAGGGGAGAAAAAAGAGAGGAAGGGGGGGGGGCGCCCCCTCCTTGCCCAACCTGTGGGCTCCCAAAACTCCTAGCACATTGACCACCGCCCATCCATTCGCCGCAGGGTTGTGCTAGAGCACGGTGCTCTGCTCTTAGTTTTCAGTGCTCAAGTGTAAGACCGTCGAGTGGGCCGGATGCTGAAGCAGCCTGAGGGTGCCTTTGCAAGTGTCAAGTGTAATGCCTTGTCGAGCTTTAGTTCAGCATAAATTCTCTCCATCTCCAAATTTTCAGTATCAAGTGTAAGACTTTATCGAGCTTTAATTCAGCGTAAATTACACCGGCAAAGCGCGCCCCGGCCCTCTCTTTCTTAGTTTTACCGGAAAACTTGAAAGCACTGCCTTTTCCTGTCGTATCATAGCCGTGCAAAACTTTGCGCCAAATTTAGCAGGGGCCGTTCCGGCCTCTTTCCGCGGGGTTTTAGCAGTCGTTTTCCCGCGGGAAAAACCGTGCGCCAGAAATCTTTTTCTGTTGCGCAAATGCGCACTTTTTTTGCCTTTGGAGATAAGAGGGAGCAGGAAGATAAGGGGGAGGGGGGGGGGAGAAGGGAGAGGGGAGCGGGGGGAAAAAACCCCGGGGAAGAGAACAGGAGCGCCCCTCTCTACCCCCCCCCTCCTTTTTTCTTCCCTCTTCACTCTTTCTTCCATCTTCCCTCCGTTCCCCTTCCCCTTTTTTTTCCGGCAAGAGAATTTGTTTCTTTCTCTTTCTCTCTTCTTTTTTTGCACCAAACTTGTCGCCAAGTTTGCGCATGTGTGCGCCTGGAATGATATGACCAAAAAAGGCAGTATTGCCAGAAAAGCTTGGAAACGCTGCCTTTTTTGGCCATATCACGTGCACAGACCGCCAGCCGCCTTCGCTAAAAGCGCCATCAAGAAAGTACCAAAAAATCCGCCAGAACTCGTTCAGCCGGAATCTTGCCCTTCCCCTGTTCTTTGAGCCCCCCGGGCTTAGGGGGCTCAGGGGGGAAAAGAAGAGGAAAAAAGGTGGAGAGGCGCCCCCCCCCCTCTGTGGGCTGCAAAAAAAAGTTTATTTATTTTTGCTCCCCCTTCAGCTCGTGCCGGCGGGGGCAGGTTTCTCAGTGTCAAGTATAAGACTTTGTCGAGCTTTAATAACAAAAAATTCATACATTCTTGACGCGCCCGCCTTCCCAGTGCCAAGATTAAAACCTTGTCAGGGATTTTTCTTTGCGTGATTTTTTGTGTAAATTCTTAGAGCGCCCCGGCCCTCCTTTCCCTCTCCCTCTCTCAGTTCTGTGGCAATGACAGCTCGTGTTTCCTTCAAGTTTCCGTCTTAGTTTTCAGTGCCAAGATTAAGACTTTGTCAAGGATTTTTTTTATTATTTTTTTTGTACATCCTAGCGCACCCCCGCCAAAAAACCTGGAAGCACTGCCTTTTCCGATCGTATCATAGTCGTGCAAGTTAGTTTTGGTCGGAAAATTCACGGCAAACAATGGACGAGGGGAGAGGGGGTAGCAGGGGACAGGAAGAAAAGGAGAGAGGGGGGGGGAGGAGCATTTCCCCTCCCTTCTTCCCTGTCCTTTGTCTTTGGGCAATTTTTTTTCCTTTTTTCATATTTTTCTGGCCTTGCGCACGGTGGCCGAGCCATGGCATTGACAAGACGCCGTCGAGCTTTGATTCAGCGTAAATTACACTTTCTTGGCGCGCCCCTTCCCCCTCCGTCTCTTAGTTCTCAGTGCCAATATTAAAATTTTGTCAGTGATTTTTTTTCGCATGGTTTTTTCTACATTTTTAGCGCGCCCCTACCATCCCCCTTCCTTCTCCGCTCCCGATTTCGATTCTCGGATAAAGAAGGGGGGGGGGCAAAGACAGATCGTGCTTGGGGAGTAGCACAAGAGTTTGCGGCTAATGAAGCTTAGCGCCCGGGCTACAGAAGATACAAACACGCGATTCATTCTGAGACCGGCAAGCAGTTGGAAGAGAGAAAGAACAGCACGCGGCACATCTTCCTCCCTCCTCGGAGCGGAGGGGCAACAATAAGTAAACTTTTTTTTGGAGCCCACCAATGGGGGGGGGGGCGCCCCACCCCTCCCCCTTCTTTCTTCCCCCCCTCTGAGCCCCCTGAGCCCGGGGGGCTCAAGGAGCAGGGAAAGGGGAGGGGTAGGAGCGTCAAGGGAGTGCGAAAAAGAATGCGCTGAATTAAAGCTCGGCGGGAGCGGAAAGGGGGAGGGCAGGGGCGCGCTTCGCCGGTGTACAAAAAAATAAAAAAATCCCTGACAAAGTTTTAATCTTGGCATTGAGAACTAAGAGAGGGAGAGGGAGTAGGCGCCAAGAAAGTGCAAGAAAAGTCCACGCTGAATTAAAACTCGACAAGGCATTACACTTGACACTTGCAACGGCACCCTCAGGCTGCCGCGGCATCCGGCCCACGTCATGTTGCTGCGGTAGCCTATGTTAGAACCCTAGCCGGAACCGTCTGTTCTCTGCTCGCGCGCCAAGAGAGTGCGAAAGAAGAATACGCTGAATTAAAGCTCGACGGTCTTACACTTGGGGCACTCGCCTTCCCTAGAGGCAGGGAGAGTGCAGAGCAAAGGGGAGCGGGGCGACAAATGTGACAGGGGCGACGAAAGTGAGAGGGGCGACGAGAGTGAGAGGGAGGGGAGACGTCTTCCTCACGGCGGCCCAGCCGAGCGTCTGTGTGGGGTTTTCTTTTTGCGCAAGTAGATTTTGGCGCTAAATTGGCGCTTACGGCTGTTTCCCCGGGAAGGCTAAGACATACTGCCTTTTTCAACCGTATCACGCACTCTACCTCCGGACGGCGCAATTGGCGCCAAATCAACCGGCCGTTCCGGAGGCTAGCAGAGAAATTGGGCGTTTTCCCGCGGAGAGAAACGGTACGCCTTTTACTCACACGAAAATGTTTTTCGGCCCTCTCACCTTCCCTAGAGGCAGGGAGGTGCAGAGCAAAGGGGAGCGGGGCGACAAAGGTGAGAGGGGCGACGAAGGTGAGAGGGGCGACGAAAGTGAGAGGGGCGACGAGAGTGAGAGGGAGGGGGAGGACGTCTTTCCTCACGGCGGCCCAGCCGAGCGTCTGTGTGGGATTTTCCTTTGCGCAAGTAGATTTTGGCGCCAAATTGGCGCTTACGGCTGTTTCCCCGGGAAGGCTAAGACGTACTGCCTTCTTCGACCGTATCACGCACCCTACCCTCCGGGAGCCGGTAGGTTTTCCGGGGAAACACACAACAAAAAATTTGGCGCGCGGTTTTTTCTGCTGGAAAACGACCGCTAGGGCACAGAAGCTACAAAAAAAAATAAAAAATACATGCAACGCCTCCACTTCTCCTTTGTCAAAACTTTTTTAATTACATTTTTTTCTTGTACTTTCTTGGCGCTTCCAAGGGGAGCAAAGACATTTTCTTGATGAATTAAAAGACTTTAAGGAGGCGACTAAACGCCAGGCGGCTGGGGGGAAAGGGGGGGAAGACCCGACCCCTCTACTTGAGCGAGATAGATAGAGGTAAGAAATTAAACAAGAGACACCAGGTTTGATACAACCGCGACCCAGGCGGAGGTCGTCCATGGTGTGGTGGTGGTGGTGGCGGGTGCTAGTGCGAGCTGCGCTGGTGGACGGCGCTTTTGTCTGCAAGGTCGTGACTAATGCTAGTACTGTCAGCAGCAGCGTCGCGGCGATTTCCCAACAGAAGCTGCCTGTACCGTACTGGCTCGACTGGCGCGGCGCGTCCACTACCTGTACAAGCTTGGATGCATTTATCACCTGTGCCAACGGCGCTTCAACAAACGAAGCCGCTTATGGTGGAGGGGCCGCGCCTTGCCGGCGCGCGTGGCTTCTGGCGGATACGATGAGCAGGAGCGGGGCCACCCCTCTGAAGACCGCCACTCCTCTTGTGAGCGATTGCACTGTAATTGGGTACGACCAGAGCTTTGCACGGCTCGTCAACGGCATTCCGGAGGACCAAGTCTGCGCTACGGGTTTGGCCATCGGAGAGCTTCCCAGCGGGTATTTTCTATTCCGCTGGAAACGCTCTCGTTGCGTAAAAAAGACTCCTTGCCCGGCCCCACCACCCAGCCGCAGCCCCCTCAAAGCTGTTTTTCCTGCGCAGTGCGCCGCGGGCTGGGTGGCAAACTCTACCACCGGCATGTGTGGGGGGCCCTTGCTACCCACAACTAGCCCCTCTCCTGCCCCCGCGCGCAGCCCCTCCGCTGGTACTATCGAATGTGTCGCCGGACGCACCACCTTGGCCGCCATAGCCGAATGCTATCAGAGCCGCTACATGCCCAAGGCCTCGTTCTCGAGTGCGCAGTACCCCAACAGCAACGAAGCGGCGGATCTGCGAGCGGCTATGCGGGCTCTGCTAAACAACAATGGAAACTGCAGGGGGGTGCAGCTCGGCAGTTCGATTGCCGCGCACATGGCCGTGTACCCGTTCGTCGACAGCAGGTACGGGACACGGTACTGCGTGTTGATAGATGTCAGCGACGCCGATGGCAACAACAAGTACGACAGGGGCTTCGGTTTGGTCGTAGTGGCAGACCGCAGAGTAGACATCCATCGTTACATGGTGCACATGGCTTCGCACCCACAAACCGAGACAGATACCGAGCGGCAGGCTTTGCTGCTGCTGGCCGAAACTGGGGGGCACGTCGCAGTGGTATCAGGTGTGCGCAAGGACGTTGCCACAGACTTTAGCACCTGCCAAACCCAATATAACAGCATGGACAGTGCATACAATGTCAAGACCGCCATGTACATCTTGCTCTTGGAAATCTGGAGGTGGTACAAGGAGCAGACTGTGTAGTGTGTGTGTGTGTGTGTCGCGCCCCCCCCCCCGGCCCCTTGAAAGTTTCCTGCCCTGCTCCTCGGAGAGGGGGGGAGTGGTGTGATATGGTCAAATCCTGGGAGTGATATAGTCGTGAAAAACTTAGCGCCAAATGAACGGGACGCTCCGGTCTCTTTCCGCAAGGTTAAGTTTTCAGTGCCAAGATTAAAACTTTGTCAGTGATTTTTTATTATTATTTCTTTTTTGTACATTATCAGCACACAAATAGCCGTAGATAGCACCCCGAAAAAACACGGCGGGCAACGAGTCACGCGCAGCACAGCTTGTATTTTTTCAAAAAAGGAGTTTCTTTTACTTTTATAGTAACACCCAAAGGGAGCAAAGACATTTTATTGATTGAATTAAAAAGACTAAACAAGCATTGACTCTCCCTCCCCCCACTTTAATCGGAGTCCGTGTTGTCATCCTCCTGGAGCTCTTCTTCTTCTACTTCTTCTTCGCCTGCGCGTGTGCGGGACTGAGAGGGGGCACGAGGTTCAGCCGCTTTCAGCCTCTCCGAGTCGGGCACGGGGACGGGGCAACCAGAGCAAAGGGGCACCAGTAGATCTCCGCTGAGCCTGACGCTGGTCTGGTCGCAGACGACACATGGGCTGTTGATGTACGCAGCGGCGGCCTGCAGCTCCACCACGCCGCAGACGCTGCAAAAGCACTCCCAGCTGGGCATACAGAAGGTAGTCGCCACTGCCTTGCAGCCGTAAGTAGCGCAGGTGTAGCGAGTCGCCCCCCACTTGTAGCCCGTGGGGTCCAGACTCCTGCAGTACTGCATGGGCGTGCCGCAGTTCTGGCACGGCTGCTCCTTCCCGTCGGGGAGTATGACGTATTCGTTGGCTCGCAGGCAGGACTTGCGCAAGCAAAGCCACTTCTTCTCGGAGGCGCGCCAGATCCGGCGAGAGGACAGAGACTTTCCTTGCTCCAGGACGAGGCGGGCCTGGTTGACCTCAGCTTTGTATGAGTTGGGTAAGGCTCCCTGTAAAGCGTTGAAGCGCGAATACTTGCGCGGGGCCGCGGGCGGGCGCTGCTGCTGCGGTTGTTGTTGCTTCTGGTGCTGCTGCTGGCGCTGGTGTTTGGCCTCGGCGCGCTGAGCCTGGTTGCAAGGCAGACACATGCGCGCCTGCCCGTGGCCCTCCTCGCCGATGGCCACTGAGCAAGCGTCAAACGGGTGGGTGGCACGGTCGCAGCTGACGCAGCGGTGGCAGCCGTCTGCCGCTATGCGCAGAAGGCAGCCGGGGCACTTTGCCTCCGTGGCCTGCGCAATCTTGTCCCAGTCGTACTGCTTCTTCTCCGGAGGTCTGGCGACGCTGCAGTAGGCGGTAGGAGAGCTGGGAGCATACACAGTGGAGCGCGTCGCCGAGTCCGCCAGCAACAGCAAGGCTGCACCTGATTTATGACCTTGGGGGAGGTCGGGCAGAGGTGCTGGGGCTTGTCCGTCTTCTTCTTCTTCCTGCAGCCCACCCCCGCTTGCGCAGGGGGCCGGTGGAGCCCCCCCTGTGCCGTCTTCTGGTGCACACTCATCGTCCAGGCCGCAGGGCGTAAGCAATTTGAAGGACGGCGAGGTCACGCCTGGCTGCAGCTCGACTCCCTCGCCCTTGATGTCACCCCCGACCCGTGAGAGAGCTGGCTCTTCACCCTGCACACCCTCCACTTGCATCTCTCCTCGTGCGCACCTTGCGAACTTTCCTGACCACCCCAGTCCTTGTCGTCGTCGTCGTCACCCGAGTGCGGCTCCGGGCTAGCAAGACGCGCGCGCTCTGCGGAAGTTGCTGATTTACTCTCCGTCTGAGCGTCGCCCTTCTTCTTCGGCAGGGGAACGGTGCCACAGCGTCGTCGTCGCCCACGCTGCGCCCCGGGCGTTCGTAAGGCAGGGGTCAAGCTCGACACAGTGAAGGGGCGGCTGCGAATCTTGCGCCCTCGTGGTGCAGCTGCTAGCAGTATGTGATCTCGTGCAGCCATGCGATTGGCAGCACGGCGCGCCCTAGCTCGGGACGCGTCCTCAGCCTCCCCCTCGGCCCTCGAGGATGGCAGCAGGTGCTTTACTACAGCGCGTCTGCGTTGCCTCATGAACAAAGTGGCGTAAGGCTTTTTTGTGCAAACACACTCGGGGGGAGGCCGCCCCCCCCCGAGCGAGCACTCACAGATAAGTACTTGCAAGAAGTGTATTTTCAAACCAATTCCAGGGTATTGTGCTCAATAAATGATACAAGATCCGTCTGCAAGCAAAAATCAAGAACATGAAGTGAGCCGTTTTTTTGGAGGGGGGGGGGCTTGCTTCCTTTGTGCACAGCACACAAAAAAGGGGTAGACACACACTAAAAGCAAAGGGCCCGTGCGGTCTCTCTAAGAGAAAGAGCAACTTATGCAGAACCCTCCAACGGTTACAAAAGAACCCTCCGTCATCAAGACTAGCTATCCCCGTAAGCTCACAACCCCATCCATCACCATCCTTGCTCTTGCTACGAGCAACAGCAAGACTTGCATGCCTTGCTGTTTTGCTAGTGAAGAGGCTGGTCATTGGCGCGTTGGATCTTAACGCCAGCCAACTCTTGGAGGTACAATCATATTTTGCAAAGTATGCGCAAAGCTAGCACAGCCAATTACGTTTTTTTTTACTGCAGAACTTTTTTTTTCTTTGCTTAGGCCTTCCAGACTGCAGAAGCAAAAGCCCTCATTTTAGAGGCGAATACGTTGCAGCGAATTCTCAGGCACTGCCTAGGCGTTGCAATCTTGAGAGATTGTCATTCTTCCAAGGAGTCTGCAAACGGGATTGCTCCGGAAAAGCTTTTTTTGCAAGGTCCTGTGAGCCCACATGCACATGTCACACTTGAACAATGTGCACATAAAATTTTTGGTACGGCGGTATTTTGCGGGTGATTTCCTTGCCCAAATAAGTGTCATTTTTTTTAAATTATTATTATTTTTTAACCAAAAGGAAGTTGTGCTCGAGTGAAGAGCCTTTGTCGTGCTTGTTTTCTGGTCTGTGCGTCTTAATTTTGTATCTAGATTTCTCAGTCTCAAAATATTGTTTTTGTGTTTTGTGTCTTTATTTCCTTGCTTTCCTTTTCAGTCTAGGTTTCCTGATTTCGTCTTGTGTTGTCATTTTTCTTGGGTCTCAGACTTCCTGTGTTGATTCCTGTCCTGGCTTCTCGCTTTGATTTCGTATTTTGATTTCGTATTTTGATTTCGTGCGTTTCGTTCTGTGCGCAGATTTTTCGTGTCGTAGCCTCGTCGTAGTGTCGTGTCTCGATTTCGTGTTTTCGTTTCTGTGCGCAGATTTCTCGTGTCGTGGCTTGGTCGTAATTTCGTGTTTCGATTTCGTGTTTTCGTTCTGTGCGCAGATTTCTCGTGTCGTGGCTTGGTCGTGATTTCGTGTTTCGATTTCGAGTTTTCGTTCTGTGCACAGATTCCTCGTGTTGTGGTTTGGTCGTGATTTCGTGTTTCGATTTCGTGTTTTGGCTCTGTGCCCAGCTTCCTTCGTGTTGTGGTTTGGTCGTGGTTTCGTGTTTCGATTTCCTATTTTCGTTTTGTGCGCAGATTTTTCGTATCGTGGCTTGGTTGTGATTTCGTGTTTCGATTTAGTGTTTTCGCTCTGTGCGCAGATTTCTTGTGCCGTAGCCTCGTCGTGATTTCGTGTTTCGATTTCATATTTTCGTTCTGTGCGCAGATTTTTCGTATCGTAGCTTGGTCATGATTTCGTGTTTCGATTTCGTGTTTTCGCTCTGTGCGCAGATTTTTCGTTTCGCGGTTTGGTCGTGATTTCGTGTTTCGATTTCATGTTTTCGTTCTGTGCACAGATTCCTCGTGTCATGGCTTGGTCGTGATTTCGTGTTTCGATTTCGTGTTTTGGCTCTGTGCCTAGATTCCTCGTGTTGTGGTTTGGTCGTGGTGTCGTGTTTCGATTTCCTATTTTCGTTCTGTGCGCAGATTTTTCCGTATCGTAGCTTGGTCGTGATTTCGTGTTTCGGTTTCGTGTTTTCGTTTTGTGCATACATTCCTCGTGTCGCGGTTTGGTCGTGATTCAGTGTTTCGATCTCGTGTTTTCGTTCTGCGCAAATTCCTCGTTTTGTTATTTGGTTGTGATTTTCATATTTGCGATTTTCGTGTGTCTGGGATTTGGTGCCGTTATCTTGCAGTAAACGCGTTGTGTTCGGTGGTGGAAGAGTCGGCTAGCAAAAGACAGTGCAGGGAATTTCAGAACCGCTGCATGCTCCTGCTTTGGTTCTGGGACAAGCAAAATGTTCAAGATTGTGTATTGTGCAATCTGGGGACGGTCCGCCAACGCTCAATGATCTCGCTGGTTACGTCGTCGCTCAGCAAAGGTATATAAGATGAAAGATCTCACGGGGGGGGGTACACATTGGTGTTCATGTCTAGACCCAGTTCTCTTGACACAACTTCTTGCCGAAAGTGGTAACCGCTTGGTCGACGAGCTCGAGCGCCTGAGCCAAATTAGCCTGACACGAGATGTCTACATGTGCGACGTGGAGCAAGCCCTGAAACGCTCGCTAGAGCCAGCTCACCTGAAGAGAGCTCGACCCCCCGAGTCGTCTCTAGCTCGGAGCTCGTCGTTGCGGTCGATTCGACGGGAGAGCCCGCTGGCCTGGGGCTACGCACCGACTGCTTGGAGCTCTGGCCAGGTGATGTAATTCCCTTTGCGGGTGCTATGAGGTCCTGTCTCACACTCTGCCCCCCATCCACCCCGCCCTTTGTGCACACATGCGTCTTTGTCTGCTCTAGCAATCGCGCGCTGGTCCAAGAACGATGGCTTGCTCGCACCACGGATTCTGCACAGGATCTCATGGAAGGCCTACGCATAGGGGGCTGGCTGGCAGCAGACGCCAGTCCGCCGCGGGAACCTAACGCCAAGCGCACGGTCAGCGACATCAACGGAGAGACCATCTTGGTTCTTTGCATAACTACCAGGATTCCCGTCGGTGTTTTCATCTACGTCTAAATTAACAATTCTGTCAAGCTTTTAATTAAAGGCATACCACTTTTTTCAACCTGAAATCTTTACTAATAACATCCAATACATGTCGGACCAGGAGGTGTGTTCGTGTTTTCTGAGCGCGCGTGTGTTTGCTTCCATCGGAGGCCGGCCGTGCTCGAGGCGCGAACTCAACTTGCCTATTCTGTGCCGACGGCGAGAAATACCCGTCTTTGTAGGACTAGTGCGCAAGTACCGGCTAAGCCCCGGCCGCCTGACTAGCGTCAAGCTCGTGTGCGACAGGTGCGGACATTACCCCGCCGAGCTCGGCGCGGCGCAGCCGCCCCCGGAGCGGGCCAAGACCGTGCTGGCCCTGTTGTTGGAAGCGTGGCCCTGGCTGCACAAGATACCAGACTGGCGTTGGTCTACCTGTTGCGCCAGGCTCGGGCCCCGCGGGGCCCTGCTGCAGCGCACACTGCACGGGCGCGCTTCTTCCTGGGGGGGCGGCCCCGCCCGCGGAGGTGTAGGCGTGCGCGATTCCCTCCTCAAACGGCTCCAGCCCCGTGGCGGGGCTGTTGTCGCCCCTTGCGTGCTCTGTGCCTGGCGGTGTGCATGCCTCTCTAGCTATCTAAGAGCGGGGCAGGGGCTTGCGGGGGCAGAAAGCGAGGATTGACCGGTGGTATTAGCGCTAGCGAACACGTGCCGCGTGGAGTGGAATTTCTTACGAGCTAGCACAAGCCTGCCCTACGATCCCATCTGGGAGATTGTGCAAAGAGCCGCGGACGGACAGATCTGGACGCCGGAGCTGCTGGACGCCTGCCGGCTGGCAAGTGACGAGCTAGCCCGGCGGCCGGCCGCAGACGCGTCGGGGCCGGGTTTGGTGTGCACGTACGACTGCGACACGACGGAAACAACACGCCCGTCGAAATCCACCATCGTCCGCGCCGCGCTGCACTACCTCCGATGCCGCCCCCCCTCGCTCGGGGACCTTGCGGGGCAGGAGGAAGGGGGGTGGTGCGGCCGCCGCCCTCCCAAAAACGTCAGGAGGAGCTGGACGAGCTGCTCGGCCGGCTGCAGTGGCAACCACACCAACAAGAACGGACGCTTCTGCGGGAGGTTTGCGAGTTGCTGGCAGGCTCCCCTTTTTTCTCGGTAGACATAGGTCCCAGGACCGAGTTGTGCCTGCTAGACATCCGTGCGGCGCTCGAGTCGCCGGCCCACGATGATTTCATCAGGGGCGCACTCATCGACCTGGCTCTAGAACGCGACCCAGTCTGTGTACTGTACCCCCCGTCGCTGCTGAGGCCCGGCCTGGCGCTGGCCTGTGCGCAAGCTGGCACGGAGCGGGCGCTTAGTGTGTCTGCGTGCCTGGGGGTAGGAGAAGCCCTGCCCAAGCTTCTGCGCAAGAGGCTCGCGACGAGAGGGGCGAGCGAGCCCCCGCTAGAGCTGGGGCAGGTGCTGGACTTCTTTGAGAAAAGCCTAGACGCAGCTCTCCGCGCCCTCATAGTACTAGCCCCGGGCAGAGAAGGCCCGGAAAACTTCCCGCAGACCACAGGCTGTCACCTACGGAGGTACGTGTTAGACACCAGAGTGCACAAGGTGGGCGACGCCTTCTATGTAGACGGCCCCGACCTCTTCGGGATAATCAGGCTTTATGATACGCTGGTCGTTGCGTATCGCAAAAGCAGGCAACTTCGCGGATTTACCAGCGATCTGGACCTGCCCTTGGAGCGGGTGCCAGGGCGCGGTTATGGGCCCGCGGGCCCTGAGTTTGCGCGAGCCTGGGAGTGTGCCGCAGCGCACACATGCTTGGAGTTTCTAGCACGTGGCGCAGCCTGCGGTGCCGGCTGGCGCAGCACGCCGCGTGCAGCGAGGGGCGCGGGGCGTGCGCCACGTCCGGAGCGTGCGCGCATTTCGGGTGTCTTGGGCTGGGACCTGGCGGTGCGGTACGGACGGCAGGAGGACGGCTGGGTGATGGCGTGGTGGCTGCGCTGCGTAAAAGACGTCGGCCGCCGCTACAACCCACAGCTGAACCCTCGCTACCTGGAAGACGGGTCGGTGAGCTTTGGTATGGGCCGGATCGAGGCGGCGCATGCTTTTCTGGGCGGTATTGGGCCTCGAGCGCGCGACCCGGTTCTGCGGCGCCTCAACCAATTTCGATACTTGCGCGACAGACCCTTTAGCGGGCTCTGCCCGCGGGTCCTGCCTTGCACGCACCCCAGCGCGGGGCTGGGGCTGACGCCCCGGGAGCGCAGCCAGCATTGTACTTTCTTGCTGCGCGTTCGCAGAGGTGATGATGCTGCTGATTGGCACTCACTGGTCGTGTTTGTCGACCAGCCCGAACCCGAACCCACGGCAACACCCGGAGGCAAGCCCCGGGTAGTCACACCCGTGTACGTGTACGATCCCGTCAGCGCAGACGCGGACGCGCTGGCCGACGGGTGGCAATGTTGGGCGGGTCCCTTGTCCACGGCCTTCGGAAGGCGCGGCCTCGCCGTCTCGCTCCGGCCCCCCCCACGACGGACGGCCCGAGGGAGATCGGCGCGCGCACAGCTCGGGCCGGACCAACGGGGACACGAAGGCGTCTGCGCTCTCTGGTCGTTAGCTCGGGCACTGCAGGTCAGCTGCTCCCGCCGGGCAGCCGACCTCGGCAGGGCTCTCGGGGAGCCCTGGCTGCTCCTAGTTTCATTCCTGTGGCAAAACCTAATGATGCCCGACGACGAACTGCCCTTCTTCAGACCCGACGGACCGTCGCGCACCAGCCTGCGCCTCAGACAAGCGCTGCTCGACCAGATCTTCAGGGATCTCGACGCGTGTTTGTAATGAAAAAGGGCCTTTTAAAAAAAACTTGTTTGGGCTTTCTCCCTCTCTTAGTTCTCAGTGCCAAAATTAAAAACTTTGTCAAGGATTTCTTTTTATTATTTTTTTTTGTACATTCTTAGCACACACGCGCTGGGCTCATTTGGCCCGGCGACAAGGCCGAGGTTTTGTTCAGCTGCCGCCCAAATTCGTCCCAGACAGCGCCACACGGACACTTTTCATACTGTTCGTCGTACAATAATTCCCCACAATTCTCCCCTTTACACTCACGCACGGCGTAGTAATCTCCGCTCTCGACGGCTTCTTCGTTGACTTCTTGCAGTCGTTGCAGCAGCGCGCAAGCGCCCGCCAGGGCTCCAAAAAGCTCACGAAGCAAGGGGGCCGCTGCTTCTGCGTTCGCGCTAACCTCTCGAACTCGTTGGCCTAAGGCTGCGACCTTAGCTTCTGTGCCCGCGGACGCCTCCCAACAGGCCCGGTACCTGCAGCGCTGGGCACAGAAAGCGCGGTTGACGGGGTCCGGCCCACGCGTAATTAGCATTAGGTCGGATTCCGCCAGCACAGGCCTGGTAGCGGGTTGCGCACGCTCAGCTTGCAGGCGTGCTTTCTTCCTAGGCGGGCTATCCCCGAGGCAGGGGCAGGCCGGAGTTCCGTCTGGTCGGCCTGGCTCGTGCTGGTAGAAGTGGTGGTGCTCATGGTTTGCTGTTGGTCAGCTAGCGTTTCTTTTTTTTGTGCGTGTGACAGGCAAAGCCGTACCTCGCCTCACCAAAAAGGAGCCGACATACAAAGCCGCGCGCGTGGCGTTGGGGAGGGGGGGGGGCGCCCCCTCCCCATTCCTCGGGCCCGGCTCTGCAGTAGAGGGGTGGGGGGGGGCGCCACCCCCCCCCCTCGCTAACTGACGTTTAAAAAGTTTAAATCAGCAGTTCTGTGCTTTGTAGACACAACGTATCACCTTTGCGATTTTCTGTTGTGCCACGTGGCTCTGCCGTTCTTTTTTCTTTAGCCCTCGCTCGTGAAGCACCGCCAATGCCATTCACACGATCCCCCCGGAAGCGGTTGTGCCTGCGCGCATCGGGCTGGGGTTGGTTGGATGTTGATCCAGCAATGTGGTCTGTCGTGCTGGTCTTTCTCGGAGAGCCCGCGAGTTTGCGCACGGCGTTCAGGGTTTGCAAACTCTGGGCGTCTATCATGCAAAAGCGACATTTCTGGCAGAGCCTAAGCAATGTGTTGGAGCTTGATCTCAGACTCCGCAGCCATGGCCATTTCTTGTCTTCTCCGGCGGGGCGCGCTTTTCTCGCGGCCGGGGGGTTCTGCTGCTCGCTAGCCATGGCGGCCGACACAAAGACAAACGTTCCCTCTAACAATTTATTGAGCCAGCTTAGGCCACAGCGACTGAAGGCCAGCGGCGACGACTTAACCAAAGACAAGCTTCTGGCACTGCTTGCGGGAAATCCGCCCTTGTCCGTAGTCTCAATCCAGAGAGGACACCTGGATGACGAGATTTTGTCCCAGCTGCCCGCCTCGGTCCACACACTCGAACTGAGACGGTGTTACTGCTTGTACGGAGACAAAGTGTCCCGCCTACCGACCTCGTTGCAGCGACTGGCCCTGCGCCGCTGCGCACTTGGGTTGAGCGGGTTTACGAGGCTGCTGAAACTTGCGCCGGGGCTGCTGAACTTGGAGATCGAGCAAACGATACATGATGATCTTCCTTGGCTGGCCCAAATCCAAACATTGCCTGGTCTGCAGGGGCTCCGTCTGCGCCACTTTCAGGGCGTCAACCGCACCTCCCTCAACGAGCTCTGCAGTGCGCTGCCAGAGCTGGAGGAGCTTGAGGTTTCGCATTGCGGCATGCACGTATCCCCGACGAACCTTGCCGCTCTGCCCAAGCTCTCGCGTCTGAAGTGTCGCGATCTCAACTGTCTCACGGACCCGTACAAGCTGCCACCAGGGCTCACACATTTAGAACTCGCCGACGCTGGGTACCTGAGTGACTACTGGTTGCAATCACTGTCACAACTGGGCTCGCTGCAGGAGCTGCGCCTCGGCAATTGCAGGAGTTTCACCGACGACGGGCTGGGCAGGCTGAAGCACCCATCACTGCACACCTTGGCGCTGACTGACTGCCGCCAGCTGACGAGCCGGGGGCTCCGTGACCTCGCGCGCAACCTTCCGGCCTTGCATACGTTAGCAATCCTTGGCCACAATCGATTGACCAACAGCGGGCTGCGCCCACTGGTGCGGCGCTTTGCGGTGCTGCGCAGCCTCGGGCTAGAGCTTCAAGACGAGTACGCTGGCACGTGGCTCACACAAATGCCCATGGCCAAGGATCTCCGGCGGCTGCACCTACTTAACGTAAGCATCAACGACGACACGCTGAAGCACCTATCGCGGTTCACGGGCCTGTGCGAGCTGCGCCTCGGGACTTGCTGTGAGGTGACTAACGGGGGGCTTATCCATTTGGAACAGCTGGCGGGTCTGAGATCGCTAGAGCTAGGCAAAGCTTTGCAAGTCACAAACACAGGAGTCGAGCGCCTGGCGCAAGCTCTCGAGCTGCACAAGCTAAGAGTTCAGCGCTAAAGGAACGGCGACCTGTCCCCTCGTCCGCTCCGGGAGAGATAAGAGGGAACGAGGGGGAAGAGAGAGAAAGAGGAGCAGGAGAATGAGGGAGAGAGAGAAAGAGAGAGAGGAAAGGGGGGGGGAGGGCGAGGAGAAGGGAGGTGGCCCTTTCTACTCCTCGGCTCCTTTACCTCTCCCTGCCCGCCCCATCCACGCCAGCGGGGTATTAGGTAAAGAAAGGTAGTAATATGTCTCAAGCATCAGCCGGCTTGCCGGTATGGACATGTCCGCATTGCAACAAGGGGTTAGCAGGCGTATTAACTATTTGCTGCAAAGACAACAAGACGCTTCCGTTGCCGGCTAAATTGGCACGGAGTATCCCAGCCAACTTGCTAAAAGAAGATACTCGTACACGCTGGCTCTATCATTTTCCAATAGATTCAGAATTCTTACGGGCAGTCCTTGCCTTTTGGTGCAAAGGAAATATAAGCCTCGTCAGGAAAAATCTTATAGCAGCCGGGCTAAAGAGCTACAAGCCTGCAGCCGGGGAAGAGTCCCGCGTGCTGTTCTGTAGACCGTGCGACACCCCCTTGCTGTGGGCATGCAGATCAAACTTAATATGTAAGTTTAGTACTCTGTGTGCGTACAGAGAATACAAAACAACAGATTTTACAATCGAACATTGGGGTCGATCTTATGTCCAAACGATTGCTGCATGCGCGTGGTGTAAGAAATGCGACCGTTCATTGTCCAATAGTTCTTCGAAACCTGAGAAACTTGTACAGAAAGGTTACGCATACCGCTGGACAGATAAAGATTTATCAAACAAAGATAAATTCTATGTAATGTCAGTCCAACACAACCAGCCTGCAACAGCGAGCGGAGAACGTTTTGTCAGTGCACTGAATACATGGCCTCTAGCAACTGTTAAGGTTGCATTGGGCGATCTTCTTGCATTGCGTAATGAACAACAAGCATTTGACTACAAAAATACTGAAACTATCAGATCTGATGAACTGTAAAGGCTCCAAGACATCGGCCAGCTCTTGGCTTGCGCGCTCTCGGGCACGAAGAAGACGACATAGAAAGACATTCTGTAAACCCCCGCCAAGATTAAAACTCTGTTCACTTTTTTTATTAATCTTTTTTTTGTGTACATTCCTTAATCTGCCACCAAACCTCGAGCGCCTGGGCGCTGCCACGCAACGCAAGCAAGACGTGGGGCTGCAGGGAAACCCGTAGTTCTTCTAGGCGAGACTGAAAGGCTCCGCGCCCGGACACCTTGGCGACACGTGCGCAAAGCTTCTGCATTTGCTTGTCGACGGGCGCGCTAAGAAAGTGCGAAAAAGAATACGCTGAATTAACACGGACCCGTACAAGTTGCCACCAGGGCTCACACATTTAAAACTCGCCGACGCTGGGTACTTGAGTGAATACTGGTTGCAATTACTGTCACAACTGAGCCGCCAGATGCGGGGGCCGCCGCCCCCCCGTGACCCCCCCTGCAGCCCCCCCTCCTTTTCTTCCTTCCAGCCCGCGCCAGCGGGGTGGCACAAGAACGCGCTAAACGACTATGATTGTTCTGGTCCAGACCGAGAAGTTTTTTTTATTAAGATTTTTCTTTATACTCGCTTTGCACGCGGGGCTGCCGCTGCAGGGCGCTGGTGTGGGTTTTGTATCTCTTTTTGATAAAAAGGGTCGATTTTCTTGTAATGAAGCACGCAGATTTCCAGCCCGGGCCTCCCCTCTGTTAGGGTGGGGACCTCTATTTTCTGCACCTCGGAGATCGCATGTTGAATCGCGGCTGCAATGTCCTCGCGCCGGTTTCCAAACACCCCGCCGCCCACACAGGTCAAGTAGACCTTTACCGGGCGGCGTGCCACGCCGAGCCATTGTTGCAGATAGCGCCGCAAGGCGAAGAGCAAGGTCGCTTCGTACTGAGCTTCAAGAACCAGCCTGGCCAATGGGTACCACGCAGGCTTGTCTTTCTCGTTTACGCCGGCATCCGCTATGCTTAGGGCAGAACACAGGACTTGATGTACAAGCTGGATCCCTTCTTTGTTCCACCACCCCCGATCCGGCTGGGGGGATCGGAGCACGAACATGTCTTGTCGGCGTTCCGCGAACGGCACCTCGGCGTTCGTCACGAGGCCTACTTGCTGGAGCCCCCGGATCTGGCTCTTGTCTTCCTCGCTGGCGTTTTGTAGGTATTCCGCGATGGCTCGCATGTTCTTGGCGCTACAAAAGGCGTAGCCATTACTGACGTGAAGAAAGTCGCGGTTCTGGTTGTTTTGCTTGGACAACTTTTGTTGCAGCAGCTCGATAACCCTGCCGAGAGTATTTAGCTGAACATTAGACCCCTCCCGGGAGTACTGTCGGTAGAACAGAGCGGGGGCTGCGGCCAGGGCGCAGTCCCGCCCCTGCGTGTGGTCTTGGTAATAGCAAGTGATACCGTGTCCGGGCGTCTGCTGGGGGTTCATAAATTCGAGACAATTGAAATGAGACGCGACCTGGAAGACGGCCCCGTTGTTTGCCTCGTGACAATGCTCATTAAAGACGGAGTAGGTGACTTTGTGCGAGAAGGAAACCCGGACAGGAGCTGTGCCTGCTCGGATCCAGGCGCGCAGGTCGGCAGCCTTTTGGGCCTCTGTATTTGCCTTGGTTTCCCTCGCGTTTTCTTTGAGATACTGGACCGACAGTCCCAGCATTCTTGATAGCATCTCGTTCATTTCCTCGTCCTGGTCGTCTGCCGCCACGGCAGCTGTAGGTGGCAGTCTGCCCGTAGCCAGCGCCAATACTTCTTCTCTCAGTTTCTGAAGCGTCGGTACCTCGAAGTTGCCCGCGACAAATTCTCGTTGTGTTTGGTCTTCTCCGTGCTTGCGCAAGAAAAAGACCTTCTCTTTGTCTCTTCCTATTTGGCCATCAGACAGCTTGAACTGTGCTTTGTTCCACGCGTGGCTGTCTTTTTCGGAAGAATGGGGAGAGCTAGCGTTAGTCCTTTCCTGGAAGCCAAAGAGCAGTTCGAACCAGCCGTTACCCTCGTCCGGGGCTGCCAGTAGCCCCTGGACCTTGGCGGAGAGTTGCGTGACTAAGCCGGGGGCAGCCTGAAAAAGCTCCCTAAACCAGGCGGGGGGCTGTGCGGATCTTTCGACGACGCCGAGTCCGTAGAGCGCCCCAACTAGCTGACACACTAGCACGGCCATAGAGTCGGTGCCACCGGACAGTTCGGAGTCGGAGAATTCCCTCCGGGCTTGCTCCAACTTATCCTGCGCTCGCTGGAGCGAACCAGCCCAGAGGTGCAGCAGGTGCAAACACACTGCCAGCGCGTCTAGACAGTTGGTGAGATCGATCCGCGCAGACCCGGCGCGTGTGAGCAAGAAGTCGCCCGCACGCCAGTCCCATCTGGAACCTAGCTGGCTGGTGACCAGTCTGACAACGTCATCCATAAGAACCGAGGGAAAATCTCGGTGCAGCTGGTCCTGGCCGTGCCACCCATGCTGCTTTAGCCAGGCCTTGTCGTCCGCGCACATGCCGGCCAGTTCTCTGTTGATTTCAGCCGCCAGAGAGTTGTCGTCCCTACCTAGAATTTGGTTAAGCCCGAGCGCTTGTCCTGCCTTGACGAGGCGCAGCGCGCGATAGAGGAGAAAAGAAAAAACCATAGCGCACTGGAGCGTCGCCGGGTGCTCGTGCGTCGTTCTGCTCTGCACGTACGCCGCCAGCAGACACAGCTTGGCGTTGTCGTGGTACTTGATAGCGACGGGGGCCGTGCGCAAAAGGGGGGCGCTGTCCATGGAACGACCGCAGTCACCCTCTGCCTGGCTGCTGTTGAAGCTCTGGCGCAGCTCGCTAGGGTTTACTAATTGGCCGCGCTTGGTCGACACGAGCGTGTCTAACAGGCACAACATCATGGCAGTATGCCCAGTCCACTTGCGGGGTTGCCCCGCAGCCATCTGCTCTGGCAAAAACCTTAGGTCGCCAAGCATGCCCCCCAGCAGGATGCTGATCGCATGGCGATATAATTTTGTCTCGGCCGGCGCAGGACTTGCTCGGGCTGCGGCGGGCTGCTTGGGGCAGGCCTTGTTGAGCGGAGTGGCCTCGCGCAGGGACATTTTGATTTTCTTATATAACCTGGCTACAATGACTCGGGAGAGAAACAAGAGAAAGAAGAAAAAATCCAAAGGAAAGAGTAGAGAGGGGGAAGGAAGAGGGGGAGCCAGGTGCAAAAAAGGAGAAGCCCCCCGTCACATTGTCATTGTCATCTTTCCTTCTTTGAAAAAATCCATGAGCTAAAGCGGGCGAGTTTAGTTTACAGTGAGTTAAAAGAGGCCGGCCAGTTCTTGGTTGATTTCATCCGCCAGCGAGCTGTCATCACTACCTAGAACCCCGGCTAAGCCTGGCGCTTGTCCATTCTTGACGAGGCGCAGCGCGCGATAGAGGAGAAAAGAAAAAACCATGGCGCACTGAAGCGTCGCGAGGTGCTCGTGCGTCGTTCTGCTTTGCAAGTACGCCGCTAGCAGACACAGCTTGGCGTTGTCGTGGTACTTGATAGGGTTTACTACTTGGCTGCGCTTAGTCAACACGAGCGTGTCTAACAGGCTAACATCATGGCAGTATGCTCAGTCCACCTGCTGGGCTGCCCCATAGGCGTCTGTTCTCGGGAAGGCCTCAGGTCGCCAAACATGCTCCCAGCAGGATGCTTATCGCATGGTCATATAATTGTGTCTCGGCAGGCCAAGGGCCTTCACGGGCTGCTTTAAGCAGGGCCTTTTTGGGCGCAGTGCCTCGCGCAGGGACATTTGATTTATTATATAACCTTTGTTATCCCCGCGGAAAGAGACCGGAGCGGCCCGTTCATTTAGCGCTAAGTTTTGCACGACTATCAGGAGGGGCAAGGGCGCGCCCAAGAAAACGTAAATTACACTGAATTTGAATTAAAGCTCGACGGTCTTACACTGGAGAGGGAGAAAAAGGGGAGGGGGCTCGGGGGGGGGGGGCCTTATTCCACGGACAAGGCTTAATTTGTGGCTTTAGAGAAAAAGCAAAAATAAATAAACTTTTTTTTGGGAGCCCACAGGAGAGGGGGGGCGCCCCCCCCCTCATCTCCCTTGTCGAGACTCCGGCTGAACGAATTCTAGCGAATTTTTTTGGTACTTTCTTGATGGTGCAGAATATTGCGGCTTGACGGTCTGTGCATATGATATGGCCGAAAAAGGCAGCGTTCTCAGGCTTTTCTGGCAATAGTGCCTTTTTCCGGCCATGTCATTCCAGGCGCACACATACACAAAT
>WBZZ01005642.1:7500-12500 GCA_019918135.1 Paulinella micropora
TAACCCATGGCTAACTATCTCAATATATGGCTAACTATCTCTCAACCCATGGCTAACTATTTCTCAACCCATTGCTACCTATCTTAATAACCATGGCTAACTATTCTTAATCTATGGCTGGTTATCTCTTAACCCATGGCTAACTATCTCTCAACGCAAGGCTATCTCTCAATCCATGGCTAACTATTTCTCAACCCATGGCTACCTATTTTAATAACCATGGCTAACTATTTCTTCATCTATATCTATCTATCTATCTATCTATGTTTCTATCTATCTATCTATCTATCTATATCTATCTATCTATCCATCTATCCATCTATCCATCTATCCATCTATGGCTAGGTATCTCTCAACCCATGGCTACCTATTTCTCAACCCATGGCTAACTATCTCTCAATCCATGGCTAACTATCTCTCAATCAATCGCTACCTATCTCTCCTATTTCATAACCTCTGTTCATAAGTTATTGCTAACTCCAGCTGCGATCCTATAACATTACTAGTATATTATACGACAAAGTAACAAATTCGACGTGTTTTGCGGAAAGATACAAATTTGACGCTGTCGAGGGTATATTTTGCGACAAGATTACAAATTAGACGTGTTTTGCGGAGGGGCGGGGGGGGGGGCGAGTCGCCCTTCAAAACACGTCAAATTTTGCGCGGTGGTATATTCTCTGGCTGCAGGTGGTGGAGAAGTGGCTAGCAGAAAGGAAAGCATTTGCTAACCAACGGCTAGATGAGATACGAGAATGGAACGATCGATATCAGGTTATTACATCACATCATATAAATATTATTACACATAAAATATGAAAATATATCCATGATATCATGTTATATCATATTACATCAATTTTTTTTTATTTTTTTTTCGTCAACATTTTTTTCCCGTGAAATCGTATTATTATATCATATTATATATTATATTATATCATATTATATATTATATTATATCATATTATATGACATCAGACCAACATTTGTATCATTTCCAGTCAAAACTAGGTTATTTGTGTTGTTGAGTGTATGTTTGTATGTATGTATGTTATGTATGTTATGTATGTTATGTATGTTATGTATGTATGTATGTATGTATGTATGTATGTATGTATGTATGTATGTATGTATTCAGGTCATGCAGGGCGAAGAGCGCATGAAATCTACGTACTTTTTTGTATGTACATATGTTTGTATGTATGTATGTATGTATGTATGTATGTATGTATGTATTTATGTATGTTATGTATGTTATGTATGTTATGTATGTTATGTATGTATGTATGTATGTATGTATGTTTAGGTGATGTACGATGATTAGGGACCGGCCGACCGGAGGGTGTATGTATGCATGCATGTATGTATGTATGTATGTTCTGTATGTTATGTATGTTATGTATGTTATGTATCTATGTTATGTATGTATGTATGTATGTATGTAAGGTGATGTACGATGAGGAGGGACCGGCCGACCGGAGGGTGTATGTATGTATGTATGTATGTATGTATGTATATATGTATGTTAGGTGATGTATGATGAGGAGGGACCGGCCGGGCAGGAGGGGACAAAAAGGCATTTGCCAGAGAAGGTAGGTAGATAGATAGATAGATAGATAGATAGATAGATAGATAGATAGATAGATAGATAGATAGGCGACAAAAAGGCATTTGCCAGCGCGCGGCCCTAACGAGGCAGAGAAGATAGATAGATAGCTAGATAGATAGATAGATAGATAGATAGATAGATAGATAGATAGATAGATAGATAGATAGATAGATAGATAGATAGATAGATAGAAAGATAGATAGATAGATAGATAGATAGATAGATAGATAGATAGATAGATAGATAGATAGATAGATAGATAGATAGATGAGATGTCGCAAAGGAATGTAGTCCTTGCAAAGGAACGCAGTTTCACATCAAACAGTAATTTGTGTACTGTGCATGTGTCCGGGATGGGAATCACGGGTAGACTGTGTTCTGGAAAAAAGAAGAGGAGGAAGGACGTTGAAGAAAAAGGCTATCTAGGAATGGAGAGTGGGGAGGATAAGGAAGAAGAGAAAGAAAAGGAAGCCGTTAGTCCAAGTGTTTTGAGCACCGTAAGCTTGCGCAAGCTACAATGATGACATTGTATGAGGCCTAAACCCCCGAAGGGACCTAGCCCGGGCTATGCAACACTGGACGGCTATGACGGAATGCAGTCACCGATATGGACTAGAGGAAGATTAGTCCAATTTTTGACTGCACAGGAGCGATAGATTGCAAAAGAGCAACGAGCTACGCAGGACGATAGCTTGAAGGAAAGGGATTTGGATTGGGGATGTGAAAAACCCAAGGCGCGGAAACATCGCTGAACAGAGAACGATACTATGCCGCGAGCCCCGCATTCGATTGGTCGAAGGTGGCAGGTCCATCCGTTGTCCTCGATTTGAAATTTGAGCCCATTATATCGGTTTGTCTTGTAGGCTCGTGCATCAAGGATGTTTTCCTCGACCGGGCACGTGAGCTCGATCAGTATACATATCTTGGTAGACAATGACCAGACAACAATATCGGGGCGGAGGTCAGTGACACAGATGTGGACAGGAAAGGCTTGCTCAGAACCCGTGTACTGGGTTTGGAGCTGCCAATCGTTTGCGGTGTCAAGCAGGCATGGACGATGAAATGACTGCCCTTTAGACTTCTGCTCGCCCTCTTTCACAAACATAGACTTTGATTCATTTTCGTCTATACGGGAGCGTTTGTTATGGCTCTCGATGTGTTTTTGAAGGGGAGCTTCAATAGTGCAGAGCACAGAGTCGTGACGCCAGGTATAACGGCATTGTTTGAGGGCAACATGGCAACCGGAGAGGATGTGACATAAATGTGCTTGAACAGAGAGCACACTTGTTGTTGGGAATGATTCCCCACAGACGTCTAAGGTCGGGGGTAATAACCGAGTTTGTGCTTGCGTTGATGACCCAAGAGAATAAACGGGGATTACGGGTTCCGATGAGGCGTCTTCAAAACGAAGAAAGCACCCTTGCATAGCTTTGTCCATATCATGCACTGTGGTTGTCTCAAGTATTGTCTCAGCAGCTAATTCTAAAATCCTGTCTTTGCGGTCTGTGATAGAATGTTCTTTTGGGTAGCGACCATGGCCAAGTCCGAGATGATCGGATTGGCCTCGATGTTTGAATTCAAAATCAACTTGTGCCTCAAGCTTTTCGAGCACAGGCTCTGGTTTCCAGACAGTTCGAACCGTTTCGTGTTTCGTCAGGTTCATCGCATAGATGGACGAGAGGTGCTTATCTGGGCAGTACTTCAGCATGTGAGCAAAGTCGCTGGTAAAAAAAGACGATGGACTGGAGCTGTAGACCGAATTTCGAGCGTGGGCGGTAAAGGCAGGAGACCAGAGCTCTTTTGTAGATATTGACCCATTTTTTGAGGAAGCGGGTCGCAATTTTCTCAAGGGTTTTGGCGAAAGATAAGCAGAGGTCATAAATGAGAAATGGCCAGGCAAGTCACTGGACAGCATAGTGCTGGTAGAGCCAAAGTTTCATAAAGCCATTGATCGAGCAGCTATCGATGGCTTGCATAGAAAGAATGAACTTCTTTTGGATTTCTGCTCGTTGTTCGTTTTCGCTGAGGTCATGGTAGACAATCCCTCCGAGGTCTTTGAAAGGCTTGTCAGCGATGAAGTTAATTGGTTTGCCAGTAATAGTCAGGGCGGGGTCGAAAGGTGGGAACGAAATCGGCATTAATCGTTTGAGACCCTTATGGTCGTCGGCTTTAGTCCAATATTTGAAAGCAGGCTTTTGCATTTGGGCGGTTTCGCGGCCATTGTTCTGGTCCATGACAGAAATTTGTCTATCATGTTGATGGACGATTGACAGTGTTTCCTGGATCGGCTGTGTAGTTTGAGATCGTCAGCATAGGCAGCTTCGTGCACGATTACTTCATCCGTTGAGGTCTTATGTTTGAAATGGTAACCGTTGTTTTTGGTCAACGATGATAGGAGGTCAAGTAGTAGCTTGAAAACTATATTGAAAAGGAGAGGAGAGATGCAGCATCCTTGAAAGACGCCCACAGCAAAAACGAAGGGTTCTGATGACCATTCTTTCCCTTCGATTGTGGCTACTAAGAGTTCGTAATATAAGAAGATTATGCGTGCAAACATAGGGGGCACGTGGTACCACCAGAGAGCGAACTGGATCAAGTTGTGATTTACGCTTCCAAAAGCGTTTTGTAGGTCAATCCATGCTATGACCAGTTGGCGATAGTGATCTTTTGCATTTCTGATGGTAGCCTTTGTGGTAGCAATGTGTTCGGGGCATCCTGCAACGTTACGGAGGAAACCCTTTTGTTTTGCTCTGTCAAAGTATTTGTTATCCAGCAGAAAACTCTCTAGGCGTTTTGACCACAAAGAGAAAAATACCTTACCCGAGCAGTTTGTCAGAGCAATCGGACGATAGTTTGAGGCCTGAAGTGGATCGCCGTCCTTAGAAGGAGGGAGATAGCAGCGTGGGCCCAGCTGTTAGCTACATCAGTTGTCCAACACTTGACAAGGAGTTTGTGTAAGAAAGATAAAGCGGTGGGAAGTCTCTTGTAAACTAGGTAGCTAATACCATCTCTGCCAGGGGCTGCACCATTACGCTTAGCGAGCACAGATCTTTTGGTTTCCAAGAAGGACGGTGGCTTGAGGTCAAAGGGGACAGTTGGTAGAGGTGGGCGAACCATTTCAGGTAAGGGCACGTAGGTTTGTTCACGATTAGTGTCTTTGTATAGGTTGGGAAAGTAGGAATCACAGTCTTCTTTGGATAGGGAGGAAGTGGTTTGGGTTGAGGGGGGATGAAACAGATTTTTGGCAAACTTATGAGGGTCAGTTCGGAAGCGTGTTTTTGCTTGTCGTTGAGCGGAGCTTAAAGTTGCTTCCTTGAGACGAAGGCGGAGGCGGTTACCGGTCTTCAATAATACTCGCCAAGTTTTTTGCAGGCTTTTTGCAACAGCAGCT
>WBZZ01005642.1:22500-25000 GCA_019918135.1 Paulinella micropora
TTCCGCAGTCCCAGCAACCTCTTGCAAGACGTCACCGAATGTGCAAGTGCATACACCAAGCGCGGTTGCTAGAGCTGCCTCGAAACCCCACCCATAACAATCTGGTGTCTGCTGGGTCCTGGGCTATCAACCAGCATATGCGGAGTTTAAGATCTTTTACGCGCGCAACGACCCTCCTCCCCAGCATCTACCACCAAAGGGTTATGAGTTGGCGTCACAGTTTAACGCCTTGAGGCCATAGGGCTGAATAGTAGTAGTAGTAGTAATAATAATAATAATAATCATAATAATAATAATAATAATTATAATATTATTATTATTATTATTATTATTATTAATATTATATACGCTAGCCACCTTGCAAATATGAGCTGCGAAAAAAACAAGGTATTTTGGCATTATGACACTCCCCTAACGCGAATATTTGCGTGAATTCCAAAGAAAATTATATCAGCATCAACATCGAGTCTGGGGCTAGCCACCCTGCAAGTATGAGCTCCTAACTCCTCCTGGTTCCCACAAACCATGATTTATTCCAACAGGGGTGCGGAAATGCCGGGGGGTGGGGGGAACACAATTTCCATTTTCCTCCTCCTCCCAAACCCCCCACCCCCTACTCCCAACACCTTTGCGAGTGGTTTCTCGGGTATTTTGTATATGTAAAGCCAACCACTGTGTATTTCTCGGTCACCACCTCATAATGTGGTTAGGTGACCGAGAAAACCACATCTTCGGCGCGCCAAATTTCACGCGTTTTACGGGCTCGCCGGCCCGGCTCCGGCTCGCCCGTAAAACACGTGGAAGTTTTGGCTAGCCGCAGAATATAATAGTGTGTGTGTGTGTGTGTGTGCGTGTATAGACGGATGTGGAGGACGACTGTGAGGACTTGATACAGACTGCTATGGCTAATGCAGGTGAGACTTTATATACATCTTTTTCTTACATTTACAGATTAGAGGCCAGCGAACAAGGGGCATAAAGGCAGTGAATGAGGGGATATAGGCAGCGGATGAGGAGATAAAGGCAGTGGATGAGGAGATAAAGGTAGTAGACGAGGAGACAAAGGTAGTAGACGAGGAGATAAACGCAGTGGATGAGGAGATAAAGGTAGTAGATGAGGACATAAAGGTAGTAGATGAGACAAAGGTAGTAGATGAGGAGATAAAGGCAGTGGATGAGGAGATAAAGGTTGTAAATGAGGAGATGAAGGCAGTGGATGAGGAGATAAAGGTAGTAGATCAGAGATAAAGGCAGTGGATGAAGAGATAAAGGTAGTAGATGAGGAGATAAAGGTAGTAGATGAGGAGACAAAGGCAGTGGATGAGGAGATAAAGGCAGTGCATGAGGAGATAAATGTAGTAGGTGAGGATATAAAGGTAGTAGATGAGGAGATAACGGCAGTAGATGAGGAGATAAAGGTAGTAGATGAGGAGATAAAGGCAGTAGACGAGGAGATAAAGGTAGTAGGTGAGGAGATAACGGCAGTAGATGAGGAGATAAAAGTAGTAGATGAGGAGATAAATGTAGTAGACGAGCAGATAAAGGTAGTAGGTGAGGAGATAAAGGCAGTGGATGAGGAGACGAACAACATCAATCATATCATAGAGAAATGTAAGGGCATGATACACACTGCTACGGCCTACCGCATGACCTTGACTGTGACTACATACTTATTTCTTATGTTTATATTTGTAAGAATTCACGGCAGTCATGTCCTGATGTGAAGCCTTTGTGTGTCCCTTATTCGCTGCCTTTTTGTCCTAATCTACTGCCTTTTTGTTCCATCCGCTGCCTTGATGTCCTCATCCATCCACTGCGCGCTTTTCTCGAGATCACTCCTCGTAAGGCGAAATGCGAAAATATGGCGAATTTTCCAGCAAATCACTGCAAATATCGTTTTTTTTTTTTTTTTTTTTTTTTTTTTTTTTTTTTTTTTTTCGCTGCGAAAATGTGGCAAGTTTCCGGGAACTCACCGCAAATATAGTTTTTTGTTTTTTTTTTTTTTTTTTTTTTTTTTTTTTCGTTGCTTGTATGTTTTTTATAGTTCGCAGCACGGGAGCAGCTTCCTCGCTGGGTGCTGCTACTGCCTCACACGCCCGTCAGAACGCATCGGTCGCGCAGGTCACGCTGCCTTTATGTCCCCATCCACTTCCTTTATGTCCCCGTCAACTGCCTTTATGTCCTCGTCCACTGCCTTTATGTCCCATCCACTGCCTTTATGTCCCCATCCACTGCCTTTCTGTCCCCATCCACTGTCTAATGTCCTCACCTGCCTTCATGTCCTCATCCACTGCCTTTATGTCCCCATCCACTGCCTTTATGTCCTCGTCCACTGCCTTTTATGTCCCCATCCACCGTCTTATGCCCTCACCTGCCTTCATGTCCCATGTGCTGCGTTTATGTCCCGTCTACTGCCTTCATGTCCTCATCCACTGCCTTTATGTCCGCATCCACTGTTATGTCCTCATCCACTGCCTTTATGCCCCCATCTACTGCCTTT
>WBZZ01005642.1:70000-75000 GCA_019918135.1 Paulinella micropora
AGAAAGAAAAGGAAGCCGTTAGTCCAAGTGTTTTGAGCACCGTAAGCTTGCGCAAGCTACAATGATGACATTGTATGAGGCCTAAACCCCCGCAGGGACCTAGCCCGGGCTATGCAACACTGGACGGCTATGATGGAATGCAGTCACCAATACGGACTAGAGGAAGATTAGTCCAATAGATAGATAGATAGATAGATAGATAGATAGATAGATAGATAGATAGATAGATAGATAGATAGATAGATAGATAGATAGATAGATAGATAGATAGATAGATAGATAGATAGATAGATAGATAGATAGATAGATAGATAGATAGATAGATAGATAGATAGATAGATAGATAGATAGATAGATACATAGATAGATAGATAGATAGATAGATAGATAGATAGATAGATGAAATATCGACTAATGTCAGAAAAAAGGAGCTTCTGATTTCGTCAACCAGGAAGTCTGTGGGTAAAGTATTAACCCGATGCCCAGCTAAGCCGTGATGTTTGCACGGAAGGGACTGATACAGGCAATACCAAAGCTCCCTAGTACCAGGCGGGGCCAGGGCTCGTTCCATAAAGCGCCCCTTGCAGAACGAGCTCCCACCTCCATTACAGAGGGCCCAGTAAGCAGATGGAGTTTCGAGACTGTTCGACAGTCTAGTATAAACCGACAGAGCACTGTGGGTTTTATTCCGGGCTCAACAAGCGAGAAAGGGCACCCTGAGGGAACAGGATTGTGCTTCCCGTCGCTATTTCGGCATGTGACTTATAGGCGTATGGCTAGGCACACATAAGGCACCCCACCACGGGCCCAGCACACCCACACCATCCCCTAATTCTCTGTCTGTCGACAGATGGCACCCATTTCAAAAAATCAAGCCCAAGAGAGGGTCAGTGACACCTCAAGTGGCCTTGGTTCATTCCGTAGAGTAAGTGATAAGATCAACTGATGAAATATCGACTAATGTCAGAAAAAAGGAGCTTCTGATTTCGTCAACCAGGAAGTCTGTGGGTAAAGTATTAACCCGATGCCCAGCTAAGCCGTGATGTTTGCACGGAAGGGACTGATACAGGCAATACCAAAGCTCCCTAGTACCAGGCGGGGCCAGGGCTCGTTCCATAAAGCGCCCCTTGCAGAACGAGCTCCCACCTCCATTACAGAGGGCCCAGTAAGCAGATGGAGTTTCGAGACTGTTCGACAGTCTAGTATAAACCGACAGAGCACTGTGGGTAGATAGATAGATAGATAGATAGATAGATAGATAGATAGATAGATAGATAGATAGATAGATAGATAGATAGATAGATAGATAGATAGATAGATAGATAGATAGATAGATAGATAGATAGATAGATAGATAGATAGATAGATAGATAGATAGATAGATAGATAGATAGATAGATAGATAGATAGATAGATAGATAGATAGAGATAGATAGATAGATAGATAGATAGATAGATAGATAGATAGATAGATAGATAGATAGATAGATGTTTAATCTATGGGCGTGGCTTAGCTTGAAAAGCCATGGCCTCCTATACTACCCCCGGACAAGAACTTTCAGCACCGGCCAAGCTGCACACCAACCACTGTCTCGCTGTGGTTGGTGTCTGTGCCCAGTTCAAGCCGAAAGGTAGCCGAGCCCTTTTGAACTATACGGGACAACACTAGAACACTCCCCAGGAGCGTGTGCCCTAAGGAGATGATGCCATGAGCAAGATAGATAGATAGATAGATAGATAGATAGATAGATAGATAGATAGATAGATAGATAGATAGATAGATAGATAGATAGATAGATAGATAGATAGATAGATAGATAGATAGATAGATAGATAGATAGATGAGATATCGACTAAAAGGAGCTTCTGATTTCGTCAACCAAGGAAGTCTGTGGGTAAAGTATTAACCCGATGCCCAGCTAAGCCGTGATGTTTGCACGGAAGGGACTGATACAGGCGATACCAAGACCACCCTAGTACCAGGCGGGGCCAGGGCTCGTTCCATAAAGCGCCCCTTGCAGAACGAGCTCCCACCTCCATTACAGATAGATAGATAGATAGATAGATAGATAGATAGATAGATAGGTAGGTAGGTAGGTAGGTAGGTAAGGTAGGTAGGTAGGTAGGTAGGTAGGTAGGTAGGTAGGTAGGTAAGGTAGGTAGGTTAGGTAGGTAGGTAGGTAGGTAGGTAGGTAGGTAGGTAGGTAGGTAGGTAGGTAGGTAGGTAGGTAGGTAGGTAGGTAGGGGTTAGGTAGGTAGGTAGGTAGGTAGGTAGGTAGGTAGGTTAGGTAGGTAGGTAGGTAGGGTAGGTTAGGTAGGTAGGTATGGTAGGTAGGTAGGTAGGTAGGTAGGTAGGTAGGTAGGTAGGTAGGTAGGTAGGTAGGTTAGGTAGGTAAGGTAGTAAGGTAGGTTAGGTAGGTAAGGTAGGTAGGTAGGTAGGTAGGTAGGTAGGTAGGTAGGTAGGTAGGTAGGTAGGTAGGTAAGGTAGGTTAGGTAGGTAGGTAGGTAGGTAGGTAGGTAGGAGGTAGGTAGGTAGGGTAGGTAGGTAGGTTAGGTAGGTAGGTAGGTAGGTAGGTAGGATAGGTAGGGTAGGTAGGTAGGGTAGGTAGGTAGGTAGTAGGTAGGTAGGTAGGTATGGTAGGTAGGTAGGTAGGTAGGGTAGGTAGGTAGGTAGGTAGGTAGGTAGGTAGGTAGGTAGGTAGGTAGGTAGGTAGGTAGGTAGGTAGGTAGGTAGGTAGGTAGGTAGGTAGGTAGGTAGGTAGGTAGGTAGGTAGGTAGGTAGGTAGGTAGGTAGGTAGGTAGGTAGGTAGGTAGGTAGGTAGGTAGGTAGGTAGGTAGGTAGGTAGGTAGGTAGGTAGGTAGGTAGGTAGGTAGGTAGGTAGGTAGGTAGGTAGGTAGGTAGGTAGGTAGTAGGTAGGTAGGTAGGTAGGTAGGTAGGTAGGTAGGTAGGTAGGTAGGTAGGTAGGTAGGTAGGTAGGTAGGTAGGTAGGTAGGTAGGTAGGTAGGTAGGTAGGTAGGTAGGTAGGTAGGTAGGTAGGTAGGTAGGTAGGTAGGTAGGTAGGTAGGTAGGTAGGTAGGTAGGTAGGTAGGTAGGTAGGTAGGTAGGTAGGTAGGTAGGTAGGTAGGTAGGTAGGTAGGTAGTAGGTAGGTAGGTAGGTAGGTAGGTAGGTAGGTAGGTAGGTAGGTAGGTAGGTAGGTAGGTAGGTAGGTAGGTAGGTAGGTAGGTAGGTAGGTAGGTAGGTAGGTAGGTAGGTAGGTAGGTAGGTAGGTAGGTAGGTAGGTAGGTAGGTAGGTAGGTAGGTAGGTAGGTAGGTAGGTAGGTAGGTAGGTAGGTAGGTAGGTAGGTAGGTAGGTAGGTAGGTAGGTAGGTAGGTAGGTAGGTAGGTAGGTAGGTAGGTAGGTAGGTAGGTAGGTAGGTAGGTAGGTAGGTAGGTAGGTAGGTAGGTAGGTAGGTAGGTAGTAGGTAGGTAGGTAGGTAGGTAGGTAGGTAGGTAGGTAGGTAGGTAGGTAGGTAGGTAGGTAGGTAGGTAGGTAGGTAGGTAGGTAGGTAGGTAGGTAGGTAGGTAGGTAGGTAGGTAGGTAGGTAGGTAGGTAGGTAGGTAGGTAGGTAGGTAGGTAGGTAGGTAGGTAGGTAGGTAGGTAGGTAGGTAGGTAGGTAGGTAGGTAGGTAGGTAGGTAGGTAGGTAGGTAGGTAGGTAGGTAGGTAGGTAGGTAGGTAGGTAGGTAGGTAGGTAGGTAGGTAGGTAGGTAGGTAGGTAGGTAGGTAGGTAGGTAGGTAGGTAGGTAGGTAGGTAGGTAGGTAGGTAGGTAGGTAGGTAGGTAGGTAGGTAGGTAGGTAGGTAGGTAGGTAGGTAGGTAGGTAGGTAGGTAGGTAGGTAGGTAGGTAGGTAGGTAGGTAGGTAGGTAGGTAGGTAGGTAGGTAGGTAGGTAGGTAGGTAGGTAGGTAGGTAGGTAGGTAGGTAGGTAGGTAGGTAGGTAGGTAGGTAGGTAGGTAGGTAGGTAGGTAGGTAGGTAGGTAGGTAGGTAGGTAGGTAGGTAGGTAGGTAGGTAGGTAGGTAGGTAGGTAGGTAGGTAGGTAGGTAGGTAGGTAGGTAGGTAGGTAGGTAGGTAGGTAGGTAGGTAGGTAGGTAGGTAGGTAGGTAGGTAGGTAGGTAGGTAGGTAGGTAGGTAGGTAGGTAGGTAGGTAGGTAGGTAGGTAGGTAGGTAGGTAGGTAGGTAGGTAGGTAGGTAGGTAGGTAGGTAGGTAGGTAGGTAGGTAGGTAGGTAGGTAGGTAGGTAGGTAGGTAGGTAGGTAGGTAGGTAGGTAGGTAGGTAGGTAGGTAGGTAGGTAGGTAGGTAGGTAGGTAGGTAGGTAGGTAGGTAGGTAGGTAGGTAGGTAGGTAGGTAGGTAGGTAGGTAGGTAGGTAGGTAGGTAGGTAGGTAGGTAGGTAGGTAGGTAGGTAGGTAGGTAGGTAGGTAGGTAGGTAGGTAGGTAGGTAGGTAGGTAGGTAGGTAGGTAGGTAGGTAGGTAGTAGGTAGGTAGGTAGGTAGGTAGGTAGGTAGGTAGGTAGGTAGGTAGGTAGGTAGGTAGGTAGGTAGGTAGGTAGGTAGGTAGGTAGGTAGGTAGGTAGGTAGGTAGGTAGGTAGGTAGGTAGGTAGGTAGGTAGGTAGGTAGGTAGGTAGGTAGGTAGGTAGGTAGGTAGGTAGGTAGGTAGGTAGGTAGGTAGGTAGGTAGGTAGGTAGGTAGGTAGGTAGGTAGGTAGGTAGGTAGGTAGGTAGGTAGGTAGGTAGGTAGGTAGGTAGGTAGGTAGGTAGGTAGGTAGGTAGGTAGGTAGGTAGGTAGGTAGGTAGGTAGGTAGGTAGGTAGGTAGGTAGGTAGGTAGGTAGGTAGGTAGGTAGGTAGGTAGGTAGGTAGGTAGGTAGGTAGGTAGGTAGGTAGGTAGGTAGTAGGTAGGTAGGTAGGTAGGTAGGTAGGTAGGTAGGTAGGTAGGTAGGTAGGTAGGTAGGTAGGTAGGTAGGTA
>WBZZ01005642.1:92500-97500 GCA_019918135.1 Paulinella micropora
AACTACAAATGATTGATCTTCCCCGCGTGAGAGCTCCACGAGACTGGGTAGGTCCCGCATGGAGGTACTCACAGGGGTAGCAGACATTTCATGCGGTCTGCCAGCGCATGAGGACGTTTTGTGGTAAGTGTCTGGGACGCCTCGAAACCCGTCACCACCCCTAGATCTCGGAATGTAAATACCCCTTTGATCCCACGTGGTGTATGTCTTATAAAATACAACACAACGACATGGCCTCGGAACCAACGCAACAACATAGCCTCGGAACCCACATCGACATAGCCTCGGAACCCACACAACAACAGAGCCTCGGAACCAACACAACAACATAGCCTCGGAGCCAACACAACGACATAGCCTCGAAACCAGTGGGAAGAGGCCCAACCACCTCCTCTTCCCGTGGGATGCCATACTGTGCACCCCTCCATAATAATAATAATAATAATAATAATAATAATAATAATAGTGCTTCTCTGTCAATGGCTGATGCATTTCTGCACATGCGCCTCCATCGTCTCACCCGTGAGGGGAGTACGAAGAATTGACGATAAGCTCTAATGACACCCCCGCAAGGGCAGTTCCAACACTTCCAGACGGGCCGGTATGTTCAATGAAAATACTGGTCCAGACGGATCGTTACGTTCAATGAAAATACTGGTGGCACCGACGGGAATCGAACTGGCGAAATAATAATAATAATAATAATAATAATAATAATAATAATAATAATAATAATAATAATAACAATAATAGTAATATTATTATTATTATTAATCATAATAATAATAATAATAACAATAATAATAGTGCTTCTCTGTCAATGGCTGATGCATTTCTGCACATGCGCCTCCATCGTCTCACCCGTGAGGGGAGTACGAAGAATTGACGATAAGCTCTAATGACACCCCCGCAAGGGCAGTTCCAACACTTCCAGACGGGCCGGTATGTTCAATGAAAATACTGGTCCACAAATAGACCGGTATGTTCAATGAAAATACTGGTGGCACCGACGGGAATCGAACTGGCGACAGGGCCAACAATAATAATAATAATAATAATAATAATAATAATAATAATAATAATAATAATACATGAGCTTTAAAAAACGGAGGACCCGCCACTTAAAACCTTTTTGTTGCGATCTGTTGAATTTTCGGCTTCAGAATCGTCATTACACCAAAAATTGAAAGAGAACGAAGAGATAACATGTTTGAATATGCTCTCCATATGGTGCAGGGGACGCCGGCATTTATCTGGGCTGTGGTGTGGATGGGTGCGAGCTTGTATACCACCTACCAGACATTGCTGGCCTGTCAAAAAGCTGAGCAACGCTCGCACTTGCTGTGGTGACGTGTTAGCGACTCCAGATTGTTACCGTCGATAGTAGGATATTTAATAACAGATAACTGTTCTAACGATATGACTCGAAGACTGAGGAATACGTTAAGTAGGGACTCCGTAATCTCCAGACCAAGGATAACCGACAGACCGGAACGGTAAGTATTGCCATTATATACCGGGTGGGCCGGCAATATATATATATATACATATATATATAGAGAGAGGCGCCTCTATTAATATATAATATTATATATATATTTATATTTATATTTATATTTATACTTATATTAATATTTATATTTATATTTATATTTATATTTATATATATATATATATAATAATATATGTATGTATGTATATACTACAATATGATATACAGTAGTATATATATACATATATATATATTAATATATATATATATATATATTATATATATACATTAATATATATATATTAATATTATTACTTGAATACACTTGAAAAGTATTAATATTATTAATAATAACTTGTGAATCAAAGGTGCGTTTAAACCGTCCTCAAAAATTTGATCAGAGGAAGTATGTCACGTAGTCAGTATTAATAAGAACCAGGTAGTCACTCAGATATTTCAAGTCTTAGTGATACCCGTAACCGGTAACTTGAATTACAATCAACGCACTTGCTATTTCGAACGAGCAGTGTCTTCGATTTGCAATCAATATATACATATATATATATATATATATATATGATTTCAGTTACCGGTATGCAGTAGATCGTAGACTCATGATCATCCATGTTGTTATTACCTTCTCAATCAGTCGCCGGTAGATCACGTATTCACTTCAAGTTCATTATTAGTCAACAAGTCGTAGATCATGTGTGCTCAACCGAGAACTGTATTAATATTTATAATATTGCGAGCGACCTTGAAGTTGCAACAAAAAATGATTTTTCTCGACTGATTGTGTGTGTCACTTTTCGATTTCGGATCGTAATTTGTCGTTTGTCGAAAATTTCACATTTCAATTGACGGTAACATTTGGCTAAACTTTACGCTATTTTTGTGCACGCAGATAGCCCTTAATTTCGAAATTCAATTTTCAACCAAAACTGAAATTCCAACGAACACCGAAAGTCTTACTGTTTTCCCCACTTGACTGTCGCTAGCAATATTAATAACAATGAGGAAAGAAAAAAAAATTAAATAGTAATAGTTCAACTTTTGAAATATTAATTTTTTTGGCAAACACTTTTAATAATATGAATACAATATTAATACAATACTTGCCACTTGGAATAAGTGGTAAGAGTAAGTAACATGAAACACATG
Organism: Paulinella micropora; assembly: GCA_019918135.1. Taxonomy (NCBI): domain Eukaryota; phylum Cercozoa; class Imbricatea; order Euglyphida; family Paulinellidae; genus Paulinella; species Paulinella micropora. The sequence goes on from WBZZ01005642.1 coordinate 95,154, forward strand.
TGAAACTACTTATGATAGTACTTAAAAGACTTTAGCATGTGTCTCTTTGATACATGTGCTCTTTGACATTATTCTAGATTATTATACTTTATTTTGATAATCTTGCGATTGTGTATTTTGTAATTATTTGAAAATGTGTGGTCTCTTAGTGACAGATTTCGGGTGCAATCAAAATTAAAAGGTCCCAAAAATTGGATTCGGGTCAAATTAGTTAACCAAATAAGCACAAGATAATTCGAAGGAAAAAAGAACTCATTTGCGCCATAAAGAGCTTAAAATAATCTTCACTTGACAAACTGACCCGCTTTAAAATCTACAAAAAAAAAAAGCAAATCTATGGCACTTATGAACAAAAAAATTTGTGTGGCTGTACTGAGCTGCTTGAAACAATGGAGAATATATGGCGCACGCGTATAAAAATTAAAACCAAATCAAAGTCTAAATTAAAATTAAAATTAAATCGAATTTCCTTCTATTTCCGCAGCTAGACGATGGAAATGCCAATAATAGCTGTCAATCAATTAATCGATCAATCAATTGATCAATCAATCAGTGATCAATCAATCAATCAAGATTCTGAGGACATTCAAGTTGCCCAAGCCACCCATGACCCATGCATATTTTCTCACCTGCATTTTGCATTATGGCTTGTTATCTAATATGCACACAGCATCTGTGCTCCTATCCAAGTTAAATGTTGAAAGGTAGGGAGCGAATCACGTGAACAGGAGTACTATCAGGCGTTGAAGTCTCCTTGCCGATAAGCTCAGACAGGTCGATTTGCGCCTTCTCAATCTGAGGCGAAGCGAACTCCTGCATGACCACATTGCAGATCAAATAAGATGCTACCGACAAGACATGGCAAGATGAGAGAAAGTGGAGACGAAAGGGTCACAAACCGAAAATAAACAAATAAGCACAACAGCAGAGCAGGAAAGGACGAAAGAGACAGAAAAAGAAAACTGAGGGAGCAGAAAAAGCGACCGATTGTTCAGGATACTGCACAGGGCGCAAGCAGGGCGAGGGCGGGAATATTTGCGCCGGAGCCATTGCTACGATCCTGCGTTTGCACGGCGGGAACGCTGGGGATGCATTAATAATCCTGTTCAACAGCAAAAACAGGGTGCGATAGATCGCTGGAGATGGGTAGATAGGGTAGGTAGAACGCTCGTTTCGTAAGATGCCATGAACTACTGGCTCAGAAACAAAAATAAAGAGCGAACAAATCCCATGACTTGTTCCTAGTTCTTGAGATTATGAAAAATGACTTCATTCGTTCGCAACCGATGCTTGCGACAAGAGCCTCTGTGGTGGCTTTAGAAAGCTCTCAAATGAATGTTCGTTGTACTTAAAAAACTAGGTTGAAACCCTAGCAAGTTTGGCCGACCTTCGTTTGCAGATCTTCGGGGTGGGTGTAGGGCCGTCTGGTCGGTGAACTTCTTGCTTGGGTGGTATGAGTTGAGTTGGTTCGCCAACCGGCATAAAAGTGACCTATGAAAAAAACCACGCCTTAAACGATAAGATGGACAGCAAGAAGGTTTCTTTGCTTTCTTTCTTTATATTTTCCTTTTCTGTTCCTTTTCCCCTTTCCCCTTTCCATTTTTTTTTTTTTTTTTTTTTTTTTTTTTTTTCTTTGGCCGATGATTTCTTGGTTTCCGCCAAGAGACCAGAAGTTCCATGATTTATTGGTAATATCCTTGTTCGATTTCCCAATGTGTGAGTACTTGTGAGACTCTTGTGTGCTTTCATAAAGAGATACTTTCATTCAAATCGTGACCTATATTTCGTCATGACATACTCACAAGAAAAAAAAAAGAAACGAGAAGGACAAGAGAAGAAACGACGCGTTACCTGCTCTCGTTGCATGGGTCTGGGCGTGGGATTAGTGGGAGGGAAAACCAATCGACGAGCACAAACCGCTCCCGAACGGTTCTCTCTTGCAGGCTGGTTCTTCCAAGGAGTGGGAGGCTGTGGTCGATCTGTTTTCTTCGGCGCGGGAGTGAAACAAAGCATGGTGCTTCTCTAGCGACTAGTCGTCTTTCAAAATGGACAGGTGAAAGTAAAATCTGGCTGTTGGGAGCTGAGCCACTCGTTTTTGAAATCACAGCTCACGCGCGCCGATACAAGATCGCTAGACTCTCATACACCAACAAAAGCTATTCAACCTTTTTGGGCGCCGAACTAACCATGTGTTGAACCATGTGTTCTGACCTTTCGTCGGTTTCCCTCGGGCACCAGTGCACCGCCCGCGGTGAAATGTTGTGAATGACTGAGCTGCTACGTCTGGAAAATTTCTGACTGGTGCGCTGAAATTTTCAAAAAAGGGACCGGCCTGTTTACAGCTTGA
>WBZZ01005642.1:102500-110000 GCA_019918135.1 Paulinella micropora
TTTGGAGAAACAGGGAAGAACCCTGATCTCGAAACTTGGACCTTGACACCTTGGAAATCAACATGTCATCTGGAGTGGTATACGATCCTTACAAGGACCCGTATATTAAACCACTCGAAGGAAAGGCTGTGGGGGAGTTTCTACAACATGTAGCAGCGGACTACATAGTAGACTCCAAAGAACAGCATCAGTTTTTGGAACACTTGGTCCCTTTGGCAAGTAAGTACAAAGACAGACCAAAGGACAAGGAGGTTTACGATACGGTGAAAGCGGAGTCGGGTAACTTGGCAAGATGGGGCTACGATCTAGCCAATTTTACCTTCACTGGCTATTCACCTAGTGAACCTAAGCTCAAAACTTTGGTACCCATGCAGGTAAGGAGGATGGTAGCAAGGATGTTTGTGTCTTTGCACCTCCATGAACTGCAGATGGTGGGGCACCCAAGGTTTGAGAAGGGCGATGAGGATTACTTTCCAACTCCTATTCCTTCTGAGCAGGTTGATGTCCAATTCCTGATGACGGGAGAGGAAGCTAAGGACATTTGGAAAGAGGAATGGTATGGGGCAATCAGAAAAGATCCTAAGAAAGGGGATACTTTTGAGGTGGGTATGGCACAGGCGTTCTTCATGGACGAGGTGTACCCCATGGTTGCTAATGTCTTTCTCGAGGCGGTAAGGAATTGGGATGCCGCAAAGGACAAAATGAAGGATGCAAGATGGATGAAGGACACGAAGGTGTGGGGGAAAAAGACACCGGACACCTATGACCTCATCCATATTGAAGGCTTCATGGGGAAATTGGAGCAGATGGCGGAAAAGGACACGTTGGCTAACAATGCTAACAGGGGTCTGCGTGATCTGCTAAGGGAAGCAGAGACAGCTGCACTTGCAACAACCAAGGACAAGGATGCTACGGCTACGGTGCCGGATGCTAAGATATTGCTTGTTGTAAGGGAGCAGGCTCACGAGGCCATGTATCGATATCTCTTATACCTCAAAGAGGTGGCAAAGGCCATTGAGGTTTGCGTGGAAAGGTACGCAATATGGGAAGAGAGATATGCGGTTATCAAGAAAAGGGATGAGGATGATCCCATAGATCCTGTGTTTCGATATGAACAGGAAAGGAAGAGAATGCCGACGTTTCTCGACAAGTTCTCTCCTGTTGCATTCGCTCCGGGGTCAAGGGGGGATAAAAAACCGGCGATATGGTTTACCCGACAAGTAAACTGTTTCCCGTTTATGACCTCACCTTGGTTGCGTAAAGCGATCAATTTGCTCTGTAAGTTTATGGGGGAGAGCAATTTTGAATCGCCGATGACCTTGGTTGATATTCTCCGACAGTGCACGGACACTGATCTTATGGAGCACTTTACGGTGGAGAGTATCACAAAAGGGATGGGCAAGGAAATGCAGGAAAGGGATGTTTACGCGGACACGGGGTCTGTAAAAATGTCCAAACTGCACGCAATGATGCACGCTCTCATTGCTTTGCTCGTACTTCACGGAAGTCATTGGGATTTGACTAGTGAGGTCATGCTGACAGGGCATATTTCCACAGTTGTTGGAAGTGCGTTGGCAACGTCGAGCAAGAAGTCCATGAGGATCAAGGGGGCGTTTCGGATTGAAATGGAAAAGCTGAAGGCGGACAATGCGTTTTTCATCAGCCTCAAACGTTTCACCCGACATGTCATGGCAAGGATCTATCAGCACGATTCATGTGTGTTCCGAGCCATTGCAAAAGGTTGGCCGGATGGTAAATGGACGATTAACATCCCGGACAATGTCGATTTCACGACAGATGCGTCCCCGGCATGGAAAACGTTTGCGGATGGATATGCAAACGGAAGGGAAATGTGGAAGGACTTCCTAATAGCAGAGAGAACGTGGGAGGATACGTTGGTCTCTGAGGGAGGGATACAGGCGTTGGCAGCGGTAGCGAGGACCCAGTTGGTTGATCAACCAATGGGAAACGCAAATGCCATTCAGTCGGGGGGAAGGACTGTAAGACGCCTTATCCCTAATGTTCCTCAGGGGGGTTATGGCAAACCCTTCCGTCAAAAGGAACAGGAGGAGGAAGAGGACGAAGAAGAAACTAGCAAGGAGCATATTCCTCCCTCTAAGGGTTGGGGTGCTAGTTCTTCTAGTTCTTCTTACCAGGGAGGTCGCAAGCTTTGCTTCGACTACTACTTCAAGGGCTACATGTGTCCCAAGAAGGAGGCTTGTCCTGGCTTACACTCTGACAAGGAGGCGGATTGGAAAAACCTGGAGGGGCAGTTGACCGCTGCAAAACAAGGACATTCCATCTGGGAGATAGTCAGAGCCATCCGCAACAAAGACGAGTTGGTTATAAAGAACAAAGGGGTTCGCCAGCTGGTCAGGAAGCGACTGGAGGAATGGGATGAAACAGTCAAGTCCTTGCGGACGGGAGGTAGCCGTGGTAGCCGAGGTGGCCGTGGAGGGCGTGGAGGGCGTGGAGGCCGTGACCGCGGGGGAAGCTTCAGGGGCAAGAAGCGATGGAGCGGTAAAAAGGAAGGAGGCCGGCCCTTCAAAAAGGCTATGGTGGCGGCTGCCTCTAAGGATGAAGCGGAGGAGGAAGTCTCCTACGTAGAGGAAGTCTCAGAGGGAACCCAACTTGGTAAACAGTTGAGAGACAAATGTGAGGGGGGGGGGGAACGGGTTCGTCAGTCGATACTGATGGGGATGTTGTCCTGCGGCAGGTGATCAAGCCTTTTGCAGCGAGGACTTTGCCGAAGACGAATAGGCCGGGGAGGCTGGAAGTCAAGGCAATACCCGTAGGTAACCCTTCTCACGAGAGTCAGAACTCTACTCATGGAATGGATGGTTCTGTGATGCAGGTAACGATTGGGGGGGGGGGGGGGGGGGGGGGGTAAACGTGGTGACAAAAAGGGGGACGGAGGGCCCGCGAAGGCCAGACAAGTCCATATTACTAATAAAAAAATTGTTACTAACGTACCTCGAAAATCACAACCTACTTTAAATGTTTTACCGGTCCCGACGGTAAGGTTCGAAAAGAAAGTTTCTATCATTCCGGAGCCTGATTGGAAGGCGAAGCCGGTGCCTTTAAGGGTGAAGAAGGTCAAACCCGTAAGGAAGGCTGCGGATGGAATGAAAGAAATGGAAGCCGGAAAATTGAAGGCTACTGCTTTTGGTGAGGGCTACATCAGGAGTGGGCTGTCGGATCGGAAAGATTTAAATAACAGTTTGGTTCTTTTATCTGACTTGAAGGAGCGCTTAGAGGCTGTCGATATGCCGGAACATGCGTTGTGCATTACTCAGGTCTATTGTGTGGATCTTGAGAGTGCATGCGATGTGGCCAATGATACGTTGGCTAATATTAATATCGCAGGAGCGAGCTTCATAACGTCCAATCGGGCGTGGTTGGATAAACATATGTTGCCGATTAAAGGAAGCATAGAAGGGGTGAATGGAAAAGCGAGGGCGGAGGTTACGGGAACGATGGTCTTGACCATTAAACTCTACTCCGGTAAGTCCTTTGACATTCAGTTCTATGTCTGTCCGGAATATTCGGGGGGATTGCTGATCGGGTTCAAGCAGCTCAATAGGATGGATACATTAATTGACTGCCGGTCGGGCTTGGTGCACTATGGAATTAGTGAAGATGACGCGGAAGATATGGTTAGGGGGCGGACAGCTGTCCCTCTCTTTCATACGGATACTTACGCGGTATCATTCACCAAGCTTACGCGGTTTCATACAAAGGATGATGACCCACATGCAATTGCGCGGGGCGCAAAGGTGCAGTTGGTTATACCAAAGCCATATCAGCACCCAGCATTGGACAACTATTACAAGGATTTCAAGCCAGAGTACCGCGGGCATGCTGGAAAGGCGAAGAAAGTTGTTCGACGTTGGGAAAAGGCAACGGTGGAGGACTTAATTCAGGGCCGGTGTGCTCAGATTATGGCCTGCGCTATGGAAGAACTTAACATGGAGGATGAGGCAGGGATGGACAGGTTCAGGGGTGGAAAGAAGGGGCCTTATGTGTTCCTTCAGAACCGATACTGCCTTCATGCTAAAGCATCACAGGCCAACAGGCCCTTGTTTGAACCATTGATGTCGTTGCGGTTGTCAACAGGTGGAACGGAGGATGAAATTATGGATTTTGTGGGGAACATGTGAGGTGACAAACCTCTTTGTCCACGGAATTCTGGGGAGACAGCGAAGTTGCTCACGAAGTATTTCGAGGGTGACAAACCGTTCTCTATGGTCCTACCGTTTCATGATAAGGCATTATGGGCGGATGAGGTTTTGGACCGGATGATGGATCACCCGATCCCAGTGCCATCTAGAAAGCAACATTTGGTGATTGCTTGTAGATTGGGTACTAGGGAACAGGGGTTGGCTTATCGAAACTCACTTAAGGGGTGTGACCTTCAGAAGATACGGGAACAGGCGTTCACGTGCTTCACAGGGTTTTACACAAAAAGGGCGCCTATCCAGTATGCGATGATTTTGGATCGAATGGCAAACCTTGGGAAATGGGATGAGTTTTCGGAAGTCAAATACCATCAGAAGGAAGTGGAAATGCCCTCCGAGGATGGACTGGTGGAGGATGCGTGGTCGGACATGGCTGAGGCGCCCGAACTTAAGAGTCGGAAAGACGCTCAGTCATAGGATGACAGGATGGCTCAAATGCGGGCGGACTGGAAGGGGAATAAGGAAGATCTCAAGTGCCTTCAGGATGTGATGGCCAAGGAAAAGGAGATCTTTGATCCGCCTAGACCGGGCACGGTCAAGCATTTTGAAGCTCATCTCAGGAAGATTCCTGGGATGAATATCACGCATGCCTCTAGGAGGTCTATCCTGGGCCGGAAGGAGGAGATCATTGCCCAGGAAAAGGCATATTTCAGGCAGCAATGCAGAAGATGCTGGGGCGGCAATTTGAGGATGGAAGGGCAGGTGGGTTTATGGAGAAATATGGGCAGAAGGCAGATGATTACGCTTTCTGTTACATCGATGATATTATTATCTACTCCAATACCATGGAGGAACACCTAGCCCACATCCAGGATGTTTTCCGACGGGTGAGAGAGTTTGGTCTCAAGGTGAACTTGGACAAGTGCCAGTTTGCCACCCGACAGGTTACATACCTAGGATATGATATCTCGAATGGGACGGTAGCGATTGCGGGTAAAAAGAGGGATGCTGTGGAAGGCATTAAGCGGCCTCAGACGCGATCGGAATTATTCTCCTTAATTGCGCTTGCGCAATATTACAGTCAGTTCTTTCCGAATTGGTCGGATACGGTTAAGCCGTTAAGAGAGCTGTACTTGAAAGGCGATATACGGGAATGGACGCCTAAACAGGAGGAGACGTTCGAGTTCATTAAGGAAATGTTGACTCGTGATCCCAAGTTCAACAAGGACTGCATCTTGATGATGCCGGATGTTGACAAACAGTATGTGCTAGACACCGATGCGTCTAAGTACGCGGTCGGGGCGGTCTTACAGCAATACGATGATAAGGGGTCTTACGGCCGATCATGTACTTGAGCCGAAAGCTCAATAAGGCAGAACAAAACTACTGTACAAGGCAGAGGGAGGCCTTGGCAGTGGTTTGGTCGTTTATAAGACTCAGGGAATACTTATGGGGGTCACGGGATATCGTGGTAAGAACGGACCACCAGAATCTTATGTGGTTGATGACGAACGATTGCACAGGCAGGTTGGCCAGGTGGCAAGCCTTGCTGTCGTGTTATGACTTCACCGTCAAGTACATTCCCGGCAAGAAGAATATTGTCGCTGACTCTTTGTCAAGGGTCAATTACTCAACACCGTCCGCATGTCTGGCTGCGATGCAACAGATGGACGAGTTCGAGGATTTGGCGTTGAGGAAGAATCAAAAGGATATCTTGCCGGCGAACATGATCTTCTATGCCAATAAGGCTCACCCAGGCTCTAGTCGGAAGGAGTCTGGGGTGATGGAGGCAAGGAAGGGGAATATAAGAGGGTCATGTTGTCTCAGTTGGAACGGGAGGTTGGCCAAGCGGAGTGTTGTACGGAACACTTTGCGGAGGAGGCTGTGCAACACCTGAGGGAATATGAGGCTGAGAAAGCCGCTATTCTGGATGAGGATAAGGTGGAGCATGAGTGCTACTGTTGCCTGGGGCATGCGGCACCGGCCGTCCGAACCTACGTGGAAGACCCGGGCGGGGAGACGGCTCCAGAGCCGGAGGTGACCTCAATGGAGCCGGGGAAGGCTATGGAGAGGTCGGAGCCGGACTCCAGACCTCAAGTGGGAATCCAGGTAGAGGATGGTACAGTGCGTATCGCGTCCGTGGAGGCCTGGAGACAGTGCCAGAGGGCCGATGGGGAGTACAAGGACTTGATCCGGTACTTCATGGCAAAGGACGAGCTGTTGCTGACGGAGAGAATCCGAACACAGCTTAAGACTCTGGCATGGAGGGATGGTCTCCTGTGGTATATGGGCAAAACCGCGGAGACGGCCAAGAACCCGGAAAAGTGGGTTTTGTGGGTCCCAGCTAAAATGAGACAGATGATCTACGTAGCATCGCACGTGATCCCGTTGGTTAATCACCCGGGGGTGCAAAGGACGCAGTGGATTATCAAACGGAGGTTCTGGTGGGAAGGAATGGATAAGTTCGTTAAGGAAAGGGTCAAGGGCTGCACGACCTGTCAGATGAACAAACGGCACCCAGTGGAAGGGAAAATCCCGGTTGGGAAATTTACATTGCTGGAAAGGCTTTTTGAGTTCCTGCATGTGGACCACGTGGGACCGTTGCCGCCGGTGGCCCTTTCGGTCCCCGGGCTTCCCACCATCGGGTTCCTTATCCGTTCCCAACTTAGGAGGGTCTTGAAACTCCCCCTTTTCCCTGACGAGCGCTTCTTGGAGCGTCTCGTTCTCCATGAGAAACGGATCGTACTTGATGAGGCGTCGAACATTGACAATCTTGTTCTCCCCCCTGCCTCGTATCCAATAGTTAAACGGCCCAGTCTGTTGCATCACCTGATAAGGCCCCTTCCAGTGGACAAACATCTTTGAAGATATGCCCTTCGGAACCTGTGGGTAATACAACATGACAATGTCACCCGGCTTATAGGTTACCATAGACAAGTCCTGTTCCAAGGGTTCTTTGCTCAGCTGACGGGTCTGTTCCACCAGCCTCGCTTGCCGTACCGCTTGCATGGCCTCCATGGACACACGCATACGAACCCCCCACAGCTCATCCACATCCATCATAAGCCCAGGCCCATCCTGATATACCAAGTGCTGGGGCATCACTGGCTCCTGCCCGTATACCACCTGATATGGGGATCTACATTCCGCCCCCGCTCCAAGAGCCTTCGATGGCATCGCGTTCATAGCGAAAACAAAGCTCGGGACCACCTCTCTCCACAAGAGCTGACTCTTCTTGCAGTAGGTCCTTAGAGCCGACTTGATTGGTCTATGTACCCGCTCAACCTTGCCATTAGCCCTCGGATTGTACGGTGTAACGTAC
>WBZZ01005642.1:117500-135000 GCA_019918135.1 Paulinella micropora
CGTATTGTTCTAATAAACCTCTCAATTATACCCATTGTTCTGTGATCGCCTACTTGGACAGTCCTATGTTCAATATTATTTTGTCTGAAATATTCTGCCACTTGTCCTTTGAATTCGCCACCATTATCTGAAGTAATTCTTTCAGGAACTTTTTTGGTAAATATTTTTTTAACCCTTCTAAGACATAACCAGTTGTTTTATTTTTGACTGGCTCAATCCACCCACGACTGTTATATACATCAATAGCAACTAATCCAAAATTATAGTTAGCATTACCTTTTTTTGTTGCAACCTTTGACATATCCATTAAATACTTGACTTAGTGGTTTTGCTTCTGGTGATGCTATCGTGTTCCATATCTTAGCGGGCTTTGATTGAAAATGTTTTTCGGCCACTTCTTCAAGTTTTTCTTTCCGCTCTGTCTGCTCAGGAGTTTCTTGTTGCTGACTATGTTTGCTGTCTATTGATATTTTAGAATTGCGTTTCGTGCTGTCGCACTCTCACTTATTCTAAAACATCGTTTTTTTCTTTTCTTTTTATTTAATCGCAGACGATGTTTGTTGAAGACGTAGTCTGAAACAAATATCATTAAAATTTTAAAAACACTCTATCTATTTCATTATGTTTTTCTTTCTTACTTGGCTTCTCTGCTTGATTATAAACATTAATAGATATGTTTGACTTTTTACCTTTACCTTTCTTGACTGGTATTTCTTCTTCACTTTCTTCACTTTCGCTTTCGCTCTCATCAGGCTCAGGCACAGGCTTTTTACTTACTTTCTTCTTTGCTTCCGCTTTCTTTCTTCTTATTTTCATCTTAGCCATCTTTTCAGCAATGATATCAGTAAAATCACATTCTTCATTGCTATCACTGCTTTCTTCTGGTGTATCATCTTGGTCTTTTCCATTAATGATATCATTAGCAACACCAATTTCCGCCATGCTGTTTATCTTTTCCTCCATCTCCTTCATCATCGCCTACATAAGCATTTCTACACTTTGCTAATTTCTCTTTTGCTATTTCAACCTTATGTTGCTTTTTGCTCTTAATACTTTCCACAGCCTTACCCCAATTCTTGCGACTTGCTTCGGGAGACTGCATTTATACTAAGATTAATATATTTTAGTATTTTTCAAATAAATAATTAAATAATATAATAATGTCCCAATATAAATGATTACTGGGCCTTAATGAGTTGGCTGTTGATAGGCTAAACATACTTAACTTAGACCTTACCAACACAAACATAGTCGGTCTGAATACAGACAGAGTGCCAGAAGATGCTGACCCCGTAAATCTTTATTACACTGACGACCGATTTGACACACGTCTCGCTTTAAAAACAACATCAGACCTAAAAGAAGGGCTTAATTATTATTGGACTGATAACCGCTTTGATGGTCGGTTCGCTTTAAAACCAACAACTGACCTAAAAGAAGGACTTAATTATTATTGGACTGATAACCGCTTTGACACACGGTTCGCTTTAAAATCAACTACGGATATCAAAGAAGGAAAAAATGTATACTACACAGAGCAACGAGTAAGGGATAATGACGAAGTCAAAGCCTCAACTCAACACCGCTCTAATACTTCCAATCCGCACCAAACCAGTTTATATAATTTGATAGACACAAACATATTTGCACAAGCGAGCGGACAATACTTAACTTACAACGATGTAGAAGGTAAATGGAAGAATACAGCCCTTGGTTCAATTGATACTCTTTCAGATGTAGTCATTACAGCACCAGTGGCGATGAATAGTTATCTAACATATAATTCAATAAACTGGGTAAATAAAACATTTCAGATAAATGTTGATGAAACATGCAACATTAGTATGGGAAGGAAGAATATAACAGGAGTTAATTTACTAAATGACAAAGGTGTTGATAAATGGATATTTGAGCATAATGATAATAATAATAAGGTGTCAGCAGCTGGAAGTATAGACTCACATAGCGATGTGACTATAACAGGCTTTCCAGCAGATAACCAACTGATTATGTATAGCACGGGGGCAATGGAGAAACACCACACCACCCTTTCTTAGATTAGACGGCACAGCCAGTATGACGGGGGCACTAAATATGAATGGTTATGCTATTTCGGGGGCTTCTACGTATAATGGAATTAATCTCACTAATCTCGCAGTTGATGGTTCAGTGGTCAAACTAACAGGAGACCAAACCATAGGAGGAATAAAAACATTTAGCAGTATAATAAATGCTAGTGCTGGTATTGATATGAAAAGCCAAAGCATAACAAATGTTAATCTTGTTGATGGTGTGGATGTTTCTGTCCTTGATACTTCGGTGGTTAAACTAACAGGAGACCAAACCATAGCAGGGGATAAAAAATTTACATCAACTTTAGAAGTAAGTGGTTCGTCCAACCCTACAACTTTTGATGGTATTGGCATAGCCTTTGATACAAAAATAGGAATGATTGCAGCACAAAAAACGGCAACAGCGACTTGGTATCCGATACAAATAACGGGTTCGTATGTAGAGTCATATTCAGGTAATACTTTAATTATAACTGCAACTGGCACTACACTCAATTTGAATAACAACAAAATAACAAACTTAGCCACACCATCAGCAACAACGGACGGAGCAAATAAAAGTTATGTTGATACAAAAGACTGGCAAAATGTGAAACTAACAGGAAACCAAACCATAGCAGGAATTTTAAGACATATAGCAGTGGTGTTGAAATAACAGGAAATTCAACGAATGCGACAACAAAGGGAACATTCGTGGTTTTTAACTCCACAGCCAATATAGGAACTATCGGATGCCTTGATATGGGCACGGGCGTAAATTATAACTTTGAAATAAATGCGAAAAAAATAAGTTTCATTATTGATGGAGCGATAGTCGGTTGGGTAAATGCTTCGGGGCTAGATTGTAATAGTAGCAAAATAGCCAACCTTGGAACTCCGACATTAGCGACGGACGGAGCGACAAAAGAGTGTGCGGACACATTGGACGGGCAAAATGTAAAACTAACAGGAGACCAAACAATAACAGGAATTAAAACATTCAACGGGACAAGCACTGTGATAAAATATCTAACTTTAACGAACAATGCCGATTTTAATAATCAAACTATCACAAATGGTGGAAATATAACATATAATGGGGCGAGAATATTAAACCAAAATGGAGGAGATATATTCTTTTCACAGACATCAGGTGATTATCAATATTTCTTATTTACTCTAAATACTGCTACAAGTGGAACCGCGAACCAACGAGGTTATGTATTTACGAATGTAGCATTTGATGTAAAAGGAGCAGGTCTTTATATTTCAAAACTTTTGGATAATAAAAGTGCTTCGTCTGACATTGTCCGTTTTAACAATGCTGGCGGTATGCGGTTTTATGGTGCCTTAGATATGAACTCAAACAATATAACAAATGGCGGAACAATAACAGGGTCAACAATTACTTCAACCGCGGGTATATCAACGACGACACTAACGGCGAGTGGATTAATAACGGCAAATGCGAGTATATCCACAACAACGGCAACCGCAAGCGGATTGATAACGGCAAATGCGGGGATATCAACAACAACATTAACAACAAGCGACAATATAGTAGTAGGTGCTGGAAAAAGTGTTTTTATTGACAGAAATGCACTAGCCAACAATAAACTGGTTTTATGGGATGGAGGAACACCATCAACGACTGCATTTTTTGGATTTGGTATCGCGAGCCAAACTTTGGTTTATAATATTAATTCTTCAACAGATACCCATATATTTTACTATGGTGGGACAAACGAATTATTCAGAATTAACAACGGAGAAGTTAAGGCATCAAGGTTATTAAATGCAACCGCGGGAATATCAACAACAACATTAACAGCAAGCGGATTGATAACAGCAAATGCGGGTATATCTGTTGTTAATAGCACAGTCGACATACGCGGGGAAGCAAGAAGTGGGTCTCATCCATCACCAGTTGGTTTATATGTCATGGGCAATCTTGGTCCATCTTCTGGCGGCGTTGAATTTAGACACAGCAACGGGACACAGGGAGTTGGTTTTGGTTATAATTCAATATATGCTACTGGAAGCAATACCAATCAAGATTTAAATTTTTATGCGAGGGGGACTGGAGTAATCTATGCTCAGAGTGATACAAGCATGACGACAGCATCCAGCGGATTTTTAACATTAAGAAAAAGACCACAAAATACGACCAACCCACAAATATTTATGAAAGCAGGAGATTCTTCAGGTTATGCGGTGGTAATGAATACAGGCGGATTATTACATGCTTGGTCGGCTTCATTATCAAATGGTGAAAACAATACAGGTTATGTTTATTTGAATGCGGGAGCAAATACATGATCTTCTGGCTCAGACAGGAGATTAAAATCAGATATTAAAACACTAGACTGTGAGGGATGTTGTGAGAAATTAATGAAAATTAATTGTTGCTCATATTATTGGAAATCAGATGAGAAAAAAGAAAAAAAGAGCCACGGATTTATCGCCGACGAGGTTAAAAAAATATTTCCAGAATTTGTATCTGAAAGTGGAATGAAGGCAGACGACGGAAAAAGCATCCTTGAAGGAGTATCATATATGGAATTTATACTAATACTGGTTAGTGCTTTTCAACACATGACGGAAAAGGTAGTTAGTTTAGAAAAAGAAAATAAAAATCTTATGAATATATTACAAGACCAAGCAAACCAATTAGCAGAAATACGAGCGGAAGTATTTTCAAATGTCCAGCAATAATACAACCAGATTTCACAGACCACCATCTATTATGGATATGGATGGCGAACTAACTCCAGAATTAAAGTCTCGTGTTTTTGAAGTAGAACTAAAGACTGAGGAAAAAAAATAGAGCACGTATTGGAAGATAACTGGAATTGTTGTTGTATAAAAAACAGACCGACAGACAGCCGACTTATTAAATACTTATTTCAAATGGGTATCATCGTTGCCATTATAGCCCTTTGTATAGTGAGGCTATCTGAAAGAACTTGCCGTGCGAGGTTGCTAATACTTATGTCGGAATCCTAACATTGCTTATCGGCATTTGCCTTCCATCACCTTCTAGCTCAAAGAAATGAACATTCATATACTTGAGTTTTATACCACATAGCATCATTTGAGCAAATTAAAGGAATGGCTTCATCAAAACTAACACACCAATCACTCATAGGCTTATACACACATTTAAATTTTGTTTCTATTCCTTTCTGAATACAATAAGCACAACTCTCATTTTTTTTCTCACTGACCCGCGAGTAAAAGTCGCAGGCAGTCCGAGCAGAAATATTAATTAATAAAAAGTTTATCATCATTAATATAATCATGGCTACTGAATATAAATATCAGCGGATTATTTTTCTGAGCAATGATTTTGCTGGAGGAAGCAAAACATTTAATAAAAATATTCAAATGTCATTCACACCAACCAAAATGAATGTTAAGTTTTATCCACTATATGAACGACCAGACCGAAACCAAAACCAGAATTCTTTATATGGACAGAATTGGAATTATTGGAACATTTGCGGACAGCACCACAGCAAACATTTCAAACCTTAGTTAACATTTGGGTGTCGTTGGATGGACAGACGGACAATATACACTTAAAGTCCTTGAAACTGACAGCGGAAATATTGACACAGGAAATTTAGCAGGCAGAATTGTTGTGTGTTTGGAATTCGTAGGGTAGGTGAAACCTACCCAGATTGTTGCGGATTTATCCGCAACGAATTCGTTGCGTAGAATATAGGATGGAGAAAATAAACAATGTCAAGGTGAAGCCAGTAAAACAAGAGGGTGATGGAAACAAAAAAGCAAAAGGTTATAAATTATTTAATGAGCCGTATGCTAACATATTTCTACTCGCCCGTAAGAAGAGCGGGAAAACGACAGCACTCTTTGAAATACTGAAACGGACGACAGACAGAAAAACCCGTATTGTCATTATTGCTTCAACGATACACAAGGACTACATTATAAAGCAATGGTAAAGCACTTTAAGAACAGAGGCAACCCGATGGCAATATATACCTTTCTTAAATCAGATGGTGTTAATGTCATTGATTATGTGTTAGACAAACTGAACAGACATGACGAGCAACACGAAGGAGAAGTAAAACAGGACAAAGAGGAAATAGAGAAACCACAATTTTTATACTTTGGAAAAGAAAAGAAACAGAGCGCCGCGGAGGCACCAAAAGAACGACCCAGCAAGTATATTTCTCCAGAGGTTGTTTTCGTTTTGGATGATTTAGGAAGTGGATTAAGAGACAAGTCCGTAAGTGATTTGTTAAAAAAGAACAGACACTATAAATCAAAGGTGATTATGTCTAGCCAGTATCTGAACGACCTACGGCCAGAAGCCATTAAGCAGTTAGATTATCTATTAATCTTTCCGGGCCAATCTCAGGACAAAATGGAACTCGTGTATAAACACTTAGACTTATCTTTTGACTTTGACTACTTTCTTCAAAAGTATCACGAAGCAACAAAGGAGAGATTTAATTTTCTTTATGTTTCAAGTGTTGATGATGAGTTAAGAAAAAACTTCAATTTCAGATTAAAATAAAAAATTTAAAATTAATTATTTTTTCTGTATTATATAATCATCTATCTTTTATGGTAGTAAAAACAACTCGTGTTGAAGTCATTCCAACAATCGGCAAACGAACAATTAACTCAAGCACCAACATGGCTGGAGGTAAAAAGAAAACTGGACGGAAGAAGGGCAAGGGGCAGGCTGGCGGTAAAATTAACTGGCAAAAAGTGGGCAAAACCGCAATGGCCGTTGATAAATTTCTTCGCAATAATAAGTTAATCTCTAGGACTGCGGGAGCATTAAGTAGCGTCGGGGTACCTTACGCTGGTAGTGTTGGTGCTGTAGCATCAAGACTGGGGTATGGTAAGCAGAGAGGGCGAGGAGCACTCAAATTCTAAAAGATGATATTTTGAAATAAACTAATTGATTTTTTTTTTTTTTTTTTTTTTTTTTTTTTTTTTTTTTGTATAGAATGGTCGCTAAGACTAAGAAGGTGAAAAAGGCGAAAGTCCGTCCACCGCGGGTTTATAGGAATAAGAGCGGGAAACCATATATTATCCAGAAGGGTAAAAAATATTATCTTAATTTCGGTAAAAAGACAAATGATATGAGCACACTTCAAATTGTTAAACTTTTTATGAAATACTTGAGCAGACCAAAAGCAAAGAAAAAAACAAAGAAGGAAGACTTGCGAAAAGTCCAGAGTTTGTCGGAGATTGAGCAAAATACTAGAACCACCATTAATGACCACTTAGACAAACTCAGAAAGGAGAAATACGAAAAGATTGATGAGATTGACCAAAAAGAGAAAAAAGCACTAGTTGATGCTGAAGAAGAAAAGAAGAGGCAAGAAAGAAAAGACATAGCAGATGCTAAGGAAAGGCAGGATGAGTTAGCAAGGATACACCGCAATGAACTATCAGACATCAAGGAACGACAAGAACAAAAAGCCAGAGAACTAAGAAGGGAGCAAAAACTCATACATGATGTAAAATATGAAGAAGATAGAAAAAATAGGATACAGGCATTACCACCGCCACCACAATATCAATATATTATGCCACCACAGCAGGGGCAACCACAAGAACAACAGGCACAGCCAGAGGTAAAAGTTAAGCCAAATAAAGAATTTGAAGACTATAAAAAATTAATCATAAATTCTGGAGTTTTTACTCAAGCAGATATAGATAATTGGGTTCCTAGCAAAATACAAAGTATAGCAGAAAGCATAAAACAATTTCAAGAACAAAAACTGACAATGGACCAAATGAAAAAATCGCTAGAAGCACAAGAAGCATTAAATAAAAATATAGGAAACAAACTAGAGGAGGCTAAATACAGATTAATGTTGAAGAATGGATTGTCAAATAGTAATGTTGAAAAAAACTGACTATTAAAATTCTTGGTGAAGCACTAAGGGAAAAACTTAAAAATGAAGGCCACGATATTAAGGGATGGAACCAAAGGGCATCATGGATAATAGACAAAATTGTAGAACATAAAATAGATGTTGGACAAAATAAGGACGAAGTAAAAAAGAAACTCGCAGAATATTTGGGCTTACAAACGGGAACTGGATTAGAAGATTTGATTAATAAAGTGTTTTCCGTAAAAAACATTAAAAAGTATTTATCACGAAAAGAATGGGTTCATTCAATGAGAAAAAAAGATTATGTTAATGCTCTTATAAATAAATATAGAAATGAACAGCAACCAGAGCAACCACAGCAACCAGAGCCACAGCCTGAGCCACAGCAACCACAGCAACCAGAGCCACAGCCTGAGCCACAGCAACCACAGCCAGAGGAGCCACAGCAAGAGGAGCGCACCAACGAAGTTGGTGATGCGTCCTTTGGACAGCAACAGCCAGACGAACAAACTGGAGAGGGGCGGGGACTAATGACTAATTAAATAGATGATATAATGAAAAAATATGGATGGTATCTCGGAGCGATAGCCAGTGATGAAATTTACAAACTAAATCCAGAAAAAAGAAAACGATACGGATTTATTATGAATTTGGATAATCACAAACAAGCGGGGTCTCATTGGATTGCTATATGGATAAGTCTAGATAAAGACAGAAGTGTTGAAGTGTATGACCCATTAGCACTTTACGAGCCGACGGAAGACTTTCAACAACAAATGAAAAGACTAATTGACCAAAGCCACCCCGATAGTTATTTATTAATGAAGGTTAATCAAGTAAAACAACAATCAGACACATCAGACACGTGCGGTTGGCATAGTATGAGGTTTCTAATGGAGCGGGCAAAAGGTATTAAATTCAAATTTGCCAGTGGTTTCACAGACCTAAAAGAAGAAGAAGCGGAAAAATTAAAAGCACAGAATGGGTATGGTCATTTTGATACATACATTTGATATTTGTTTCAGACTTCGTCTTCAACAAACATCGGGGGCTACGCACTTTTAAGGATTACAATAAGCATAATTTTTTTGAAAAAGAAAAAAATGATGTTTAGAATATAGATTCAACAAGTTGAATCAATAGCGAGAGTGCGGAGCACGAAGCGCAATTCTAAATATCATGGAGTACAAAGGTGGTCGGTCAAGTTCCATCTATTACATAAATAGTAAAAATAGAATAACGGGAACAGACAGCGACTTTACACACGAAGTCAATATGAAGGGGCTAGACAATCCCACACATTGTAAAATTCTTCATATTTATGTTCCAAAATTGTATTACTCTGTGGCAAGTCCTTACAATACCTTTACACTTAGCGAAGACTGATATGAGGCTTTAATTACGATACATGAGGGCAACTACACAATGAACAACTTAAAAAATAAGTTGTCTGAGATACTGACGGCAGAAAGTCCAAATGACTATACTTATGTTGTCTCAAGCAACAATACAAACACAGAAGCGGAGGATGGTAAATTAACATTAAGTGTGTCAAATAATGGAGGTATTCAACCGCGGTTTATATTTGATACACGTATTCACGAGGTTATGGGATTTGATAGAAATTCAACATATTTCTTTGCTAATGATTTTATTAAATCGCCAAATGTAATTATTTTAACTGGTGAAAAAACTCTTTATCTTCAATCTGATGTGGTAAATGAAGGAGATAATCATGTGCTACAAGAAATATACACTGCCAAAGAAATTCCTTTTGGTTCTGTCATTTATGACGGCTCTGGAAGCGAATACGGGAAAACATTGTCCGCTAATTCAAATAATGTATTCAGGTTTTACTTGACGGACGAAAGCGACCAAGCAATAAATCTTAATGGTTTAGGTATCGTTATGACTTTATTGGTTTATCGTGAAACTAATTATTTCAGTTTATTCAATTCATTCTTCAATTTGTTAAAGGCGAGATAATTAATTTAGAATTATTTATTTTTTTCTATAAATATATTCTGGTGAATTAGTTAATTTACACTACTTCAAAACAAAAACAAAAAATGCCTGTCCAATATGGAGGAGAACTTACTCACAGCCAAAGCGAACTTATCCGTGGTAAGTATTCACTTAAACTTACTGCCCGCGAAAGTCTTGCGACAATTCCAATTACCACCGTGGGAGGAATTGAATCAACTTTTGAAATTCCTACTCGTCCTTTGAACCTTGCGAGGTCTGTGTTGCGATTTACTTACACACCAAATCGGGGTGGTGCTGGTGGAAGATACAACCGAATTCCAATGGACTGCCTGCCGATGATTAAGACGATTGAACTACGAAGCAGAAGTGGGCAATATTTGTGTAATCTTCAACACGTGGGAAATTATACTAAGATGGTTTGGAAACCTGAGATTTCTTATGATAGATTTATGGCTTTGGAAAACCACGGGGCTGGGTTTGGTTATGGGTCCATGCTTCAAAAGTGTAATGCACCGAATGAAATTCAAGCATCGCCTGCTGCTAGAGGAGCAATTGATGATGCTTACGCTTTTCAACTTGATGATGGTAAGACTGCTTTCACCGTCATTGGTGATACAAAGGCGGCAGACCAATCAGCCAACATTCTCGCTCGTGTAAACGAAATGCTTACAACCCTTGAAACTAGAATTCTAAATTATGTAGCACAGCCACCTATCACAGCCCGCCGTAATAATGACGCACTTATTGCGAATGGAACTGGCGCTCCTAGTGTAGTTAATGTCTCTTATGAAGAGGCGAAGTATTTTGAAGGAGGAACCAGTAATGGGGATGATCCCATCATCAATGTGTCTATTCCTCTCGGTATGCTTTTTGGAACCATTTTTGAAATTGATAAGACTATCGGCTTTAATGAAATTCTTGACCTGAGGATTGTGTGGGAGGGAAGACAGAAAACCGTATTTTATGGAACTGATGCCTTGAGTGTTGGAGCAGGAGCGACTGCCACCGCACAATCCGCAAATATTACCAACCTTAACTTATTTCTCGCTGTTGAAACCGACCCGAATGTTATCTTGGGTGTTCAACAAAAGATTGCGGGTGAAGGTTTTTCGTTTAAGACTGAATACCCTATCTCTTGGAAAACTAATCTCGCGGCTGGCACTCAGTCATTTGTTTTGAAGATGAACTGCTCGCAGGGTGAGAGAATTCGCCGAATTTACACGAGTGCTTTTAATAATACTGAAACTTCAAACACCGCATTTGATTGCGATAACCGAGCACAAGATAAGATTACTGATTATTATACTACTTTGGATAGTAATAGAATTCAGCAGTTTGATATCAAATGTAGTAATGATGAGGATTATATGCTTTTGAAGGAAAAAATTAAGGGCTCTGCTATTTTGAACTCTAATGTGTATAAATATAACTGGTTTCATGTTGATTTCTGGGATCACAACCGCCCGCTTTATGACAAGAGAGAAGAAGAGGGTTATGAAGTGGCAGGTCTGTCTTTGGATACCGAACGACGATATGAATGGAGTGCGACTGGTGCAAAGCAATTGAATTATTATACTTATGCTATTCTTCAGAGGACTATTGTTGTTAAGGGAATTGAAATTATGATGAGTTGATATTTAGAATTGCGCTTCATGCTGTCGCATTCTCGCTTATTCTAAAAACATCGTGATAAACAAAAAAGTAAAAATTAATAGATTAAATATTTTTTCTTGTATAATAATATAGGAAAACGACGTTTGAGATTATAGATTCAACAAGTTGAATCCATAGCGAGAGTGCGTAGCACGAAGTGAAATTCTCAAATGTCCAACCAAAGAAATTTAATTGCACAAAATTCAGACGGAGATTTCGTAAATGTCAAAGTAGGGCTTGATGGACATTTAGGACCAAATATGAAAACCGCTTTCGGCGAAGCACTAACCAGTTCCTTAACACCAGTATTACAGGAAATCTTTCCATATACCATTAATACACGGATATGGACATTAACAGAAACAAATGCGTCCGTTTCATTTCTGAATAATATGGCGGAATTAAAAACGACTGCTAATGCTACCGCTGATGCTAGTATGGTAAGCAAAAGAAAAATAAAATATCGCACTGGTATGGGTGTTGTAGCCCGCTTCACTGCTTCATGGACAACAGACGAAACCGAAGATTATTATTCGTGGATAGGTATCGGAGATAACGATTTATCTAATGGTTTCTATTTTTACAAAACTAGAGATGAAGGAATGTGTATTCTACATTGCATTGGAGGAAACCCAAACGCATTTTATCAAGCGTACTGGGATGACCCGTGCGACGGAACAGGAGATATGCCTGTATTAGACTGGACAAAGGGGAATGTATTTCAAATTCAATTTCAATACTTAGGTTTTGGTGCTATTAAGTTTTCTATTGAAAATCCGAAGACAGGTGAATTTCAGTTAGTCCATACGATTAAGTATGCAAATGACAACACAGGTGTCAGTCTGCGGAATACTACATTGCCATTTGTAGCACGAATTATTAATAATAATGTTGGAGTTGGAATACAGAGACTGAAGACAGCCAGTTGTAGTTTGTTTGTTGAAGGCACCAACACTATTAATACAAGTATTACAAATACTGCGGAAGGGAGTGAAGCAGGTAATATAACTGAAAGCCCCATTTTAAGTATCAGGAATAAAGCACTATTCAATAATAGCCTAACCAACAATTCAAATGTCTTTCCTTCGTTGATAAGTATTACTAATGAAGATACTAAGGCTAATGTCGTCAGAATGGTATTGAACGGAACACTGACAGGGGCGGGTTTTGCTGATGTTGATGCCAAAACTTCAATTGTAGATACAGACACAAAAGCAACTGCGATTGCGAACGGAACAACAATTTTTAAGATTTATGTTAATGCTGCCTCAACTCAACAAATTAATCTAAGAACCTACGATATTCAATTAACCCCGAACGATGTTTTGACATTCACACAAAAGGCTGTGTCGGCAGGTGGAAATGGTAATATTAATGTTATTGCTAACTTTATAGAGGACCAATAAAGCAAAAAAGAATGTGTGAGTGATTTGATATTTTATTTTTTTTGGTACCTTTCTTTTACAACACGAATAACATCGCTTGCTTTCCTTATATACAACCTTCTTCTGTACATTCTATAGCAGTCTCTTTATTACCTACTGATGTAGCAGTCGCTATCTCTTCTCCTACATAAGCCTTGATTTGGTAATTCCAGTCTCTTTTAAATCAGTCGCCGTAAATGGTGTGCTTGGTTCCTCCATCATTTTTTCTAATGTGGCCTCCAACGGAATAACTACTTTCACATTGTCGTCCCTCGGCTTGTATTGCTCATAGAAAGATACAATGTCAGGCTTAGTCCATTTAATTGTTGGCTTTTTTATTTCGCCGTCAAGGTTCCATTTTTCAATTTCATTTAAGTAGTCTTGTTTTGTGTTCAGGTCTGACATGATATATAAAGATTTTTAAAAAATCTGTTAGCAAAAATATTAAATGTATTTTTTTACTTCACTTTTAATGTCAATAAATTTCTCAAACCACGGTTGTTTCATAACCCATTCTAGATATGGTTTGTCAATGGTAGCAACATCTTGAATTTTCTTATCTTTATACTTACCGAATGGAAAAATATCCCTTGGCTTGCCTTCTCTAGTTTTTTCAATTGCCTTAATTTCTTCGTCAATCATCTGTTGGACATCTCTTACTGAAAAGAATTCCTTATTCTTCTCAATTGAAAGTCGTCCAAATTTTTCAGATAGTCTGGTGAGGGTGGTCATTGGTCTATATAGAGTGGTAAAAAATTTTATGGAAAAAAATTAATTATTTGATATTTGATATTTTATTTAAAATCCAAAAGGTCTAGTTTCAATCGCATTCTCTACGATTCCGATAACTTGTCTTTTCGTATATGTAAAACTAAATATCTTTTCTAAGTATTCGCTTGTTATTTTTTTCTTTTGTTTATCTCTTGTAATTTTGTTGTTTTCTATTATAACTACTTTTCCAGACTTCTCAATTCGCTTAGCAATCCGTAATTCTTCATCAGTCTCCAACAATTCAGCCAGTTCATTTTTTCCATTCTCAAATAATTCAGTGTTTGTAATACCTAGCCCGCAACTTATTACACTTAACATATTCGGTAAATTCAATGCTTTTTTCGTTTGATAGTTCATACTAAATCCTTTTACTTTCATACTGGCTTTACCATTATCTAATAAGTATCCATAACATTTTGGCCCGCCTCCCACAAAGGTTTTTATTTTCGCTCCTTTCAATTCATCTGTCCAATCTCCCAGTAAATCTCCTGTCTTTACATCAGCCTCATTAATTTCTTTGTTAGTCGTATATATTACGCTGTCTGTGTCATGATACAATATCCTATTGCCTAATCTGTCCATCATATTGTAAAGTCTCATTCTCGCGTGGCATGTAGTAAATAAAGCAACCACAATATTTGTTTTAATCGGGTCGCTCACCGCATCCTGTTTTAAGTCATAACTGGCTTCTACAATTTGGTCGTTAATTATGTTAATATTTATATTATCCACTGATTTATCGTTCAATAGTTTGTATAAGGTATCTTTATCCTTTATCATTTTATTCTGTGTTTTATTTTGTTTCTGTCCAAACTTGCCCCATAAAGAGTTCAAGCACAACTTAGCCGCTGCTCGCCGTCCTTCGTTTTTAAATATTTTGCTTTCATCCATCTTAACTCCCATTTTAACTTCCATGCTGTTTATGTAATTTTGTTTTTCTGCTTCCGTATTACATCCCGCGGGATATCCGCTGGACTCTTGTTTTACTTTCAAGAATGTCTTTATGTATTCTTTGAATAAGCTACTGCTTTGTTCTTTCCAGTGCCATACTTCATATACTTTTATCAACTTATACCCTTTGTCTAAGGCCTTATAAATTTCTGGAGTTGCCCATGTACCAGTTATTGCTCGTTCTTTATCTGTGTGCTTACATTCTCCGTGTTGCTCGGTCATTCCGTACTTATCGCATAAGTAATACATCATCTTACCTCTGTCCGCCTTCGGTAAGACTGGGTGTAGTAAGCCTCTAGGTGGTAGCATCTTAACCTTAGCCACTCCAAAATATTCTCTGTTTATAATTTTATTTTTCATATTTTTTCTTTCCTCCTCATTGTTTGGTCTAATAACTATATGGTGTCCACTTGGATAAAGGTCGTAATACATCACGGTCGGATAAAGTGAGCATATGTCAATATATTTTGCATACTCATTATCATGTCGTGATTTCCAATATAATTTCAGAGCATTCACTCTACCTCCAAACATTGCCTCTCGTGGGTTTAGTCCTTCTTGTTCAGTAATTCGTTCGTTTGTATCCTCTGCCAGTCTTTCACTGGTTTTCATCAGGCTCCATTCGCACTCCCAGATACTTATTACTTTTGCTTGTTCGTTAAGTTGTTTTTCTCTTCTCATTGTTTCCTTGTATAGTTCGCCCATTGTTTTATTTTTCTTCACATTCAAAGCATTGCTATTCCAACACTTATCACATCCGTGCCAATGACACCCGTAAAACTCATAAGCAGTTTTGTTTTTCTCATCCCAGCCATCTACATACACACGAGATTGCCCGAGTTGAAACGTTTTTTCACCTCCGTTGAATGTGTGTTTAATATCAGTTTTATCTAACCTGCTTCTGTATGCTAACCATTCTACACAAGCCCTAGAAGTCATCCTGTTTTGCTTTTCCGCTTTCAATATCGCAATTGAATTCTCTGGCATAAACTTAGCACGATACAAAGCCATAACACAACTCGCAAACGTTGTATATTGAAAAGGGTCAATACCAAACTCTAGAAACTGGTTTCTAAAATCTATACAACCCTTCCTCAGTATATCAACATCTGAATGACAATACTCTGCGATTTCCTTCGCCATATCAAAGTGGTTATGTGCTTTCACTTGTTCATCATACCATTCAAGAAATTCCTTTCGTTTATCTCCTCGCATCGTGTCGTAGCCGTAATGTTTCTTATGTGGCATTACACCGACATAGTTTCTATTTTTTGCCGTATTGAAGAAGTGCGGGAAGAAACCTTTCTTAAGTTCCGTAAGTCCGAATGTCTTTGGAAGTCTGACAATGGCATCGTAAGAAAACTTAGGCTGTCTATAAAGCGATACTTCTTAAGTGTCATCATCATGATCTTTCCACCTTCATAGATTACAAATGGAGTTTGTCCATTATCAACCAACCACTTAAGAATAAACTGACAATCATAACCGCGGGCATTGTGCGCGATAAATGTAAATCCGCTGTGTTTAGTGTCAAAAGCCCAATTACAGAAATCTTGAATGTTCTTGTGAATTACTGGCGGTTCCTTTGCATCGTAATACTGGCTTTCCGCATGATTAACAATGTGCTCGCCTGTGTCCTGTGTCGCTTCAAAGTCAAAGAATATGTATTGCTCTGACGGCGGTAAGATTTCTTTTTGGACTATTTCACATTGGTGTTCAAGCGGTTTCACTAGTTTGCAATTTCGGCATTTCGCATATCCGCATTTGTGCTCATCCTTCTTTCTGTAATTAAGACCGCACGATTTACATTTCGCTTTAACATCGCAGTTTGTCGTCATGTGGTTATTAAAACATTCAGTGTTTGGAAACTTTCTATTACACTTCTCACATTCTTTCCACTGGCTCTTGTCATTTATTCCCTTACATCCGTTGGTTTCACAGATACAAAATTTGGCTTCACAGGCGTGTCTTTTTTGGTATCCCCTTAGAGACAACTCGCAGAAGTTTTCCTTTCCTAGCATAGACTTCATGTTAGTTATGGCATCGTAATGTCCTTCAGTCTTTAGAATGTAAAGGTTAGTTAGCCGTTCTCCATTCACATCAAGTAGTTCTGTTTTATAAATGATTTGTCAGGAAATTCAACAATAACCAAATTGTATTTAATGTGATTAGCAAATGTATTAATTTCTGGTATTCCACACACATCCTTAATGACCTTTGCTTCATCGTGTAAAGCCTCGGCCATTTCCTGCTGTATCTTTCGTCCTCGCATAATTTGCGAGAATTTTTGGTGTTTTTCAATTTTTGCTTTTACTACAACGATTGCTCGTGCTAAGCATAAGTTATCGCTGTTTGTAATACAGATTACTCCTTTCTTTCTGTAAATATCCGATTTGTTCAAAACCTGTAGCCTTGTCCCGCCCGTCGGCATTTTAACAGATTTCAATACAAATTTTAAAGACTTTCGTTGCTTTGAAATATTGCTGACAATCTTTCCAAAACTTTTTCAACCGAGATTTGATTAACTTTGTGTAAGCCTGTTGATACTTTTCCATAGTAATCAACAAACTCAATACCTAGGCTAACCTTATCTTCGGGTGCTTGTCGTTTTACAAAGTCGTTCAACACAATCTCAATAAATCTTATTACATCGCGCATCGTAAATGATTGGAAGTTGCCGTTAATCCTTACCGCATATCGGCTTTCATTTATTCCTAGTTCGTGTTCCTTGCTGTCGTCCCTTATGATATCATAATTACCATACCGCAACAAGTCTCTG
>WBZZ01005642.1:140000-152163 GCA_019918135.1 Paulinella micropora
TGATTAAATACAATAATATCATACTATTCTGTAACCGGAACAGCTACTCTGACACTTAGTCGTCACTCAACGGAGGCTGAGGGGCAGACGAAGCATAAGAGCCTCGGCTGTCAAGTGACGACAAGCCGGACGACACTCAATGCCACTATGTACTAGTATTGTGTGGGCCGGCCGACAATCCCTTTTCCATCTTGGGGGGAAGCCGCCGTAAGCGGTCGACCCCCACGACCGACCGACACATGACATAAGGCATTCCGGCTGTCGAATAAATAAAAAGAATTGGTCCACGTCCAGTGCGAGTCTCATCCGTGAGAACTCGTGCCCCCGAGCTCCAGCTCTTCCTTCCACTGGCATCGGTTATAAATGCCATCTCTTGATCCTCCCCTTCCGTCGAGAAGAAAAAGTAGCTGATGACTCATGATCCGTAGCGACATCAGACTCCATTGTATTCCTTAGAATGTCACGTTTTGGCTCGCTTTCGTGGTCTTCCACGACCCTTGTTTTCCTCTGATGCAATCGGCACTTGTTTCGGTTTTCTCTTCTTAGCCGCAATTTCTTTATCACACTTCGGCGCACCTATCAATAAAAATGATATGCCCGCACTCTGAACCTCGTCCCATATGCGAAGCGGAATCCTTCGTTCCTCCGTTAGATCAAACGGCATATCCAGAATCACTCTCGGCATCAGTTGCACTGTGAAATCCTCGTCGTCTTTCTCAATTGACGCATCCCACTGTTCCAAGCCTTCGCCGTCTCGGAACACTGGTGCAAAGATCCTATTTAGTATCCCGCGTGAGCTCAACCTCACTTTTGCTCCTCCAAAACTGCATTGTTGGTGCCAACCGCAACGCAGCTCGTACCCGTGTTCTGGGCTGTACATATGTAACTTGCATTAAAAAGAAATGATCGAAATCCTTGTCCATGACCGTATCCTCATGCGGTCGGCAGAGGTAGAACTTATCCACCTGCCACTCGATCTTAGCCACATCCTCACCGGCTATCCACGGTTTCTTCCAAATCGTACCCTTACGGCCCTGTATCGCTTCCTTCGGCCCAAGAATAACGTCCTTTTCATCCTTGGCATCCGATGATGATTTGTCATCCTGACTCGCATGCTTTGCTCCACTTTCATTTTCCCTTGCTGCTTCCGCAGCGTCTCCTCACGCTCCTTACGCGTGAGCAATGATGGCGGCTGTCTGAACGCTGGTGCAATGCGTCTCAACGCTTGCTCCTCGTTCTCGTCCTCTAGCAAATAAGGACTAAACTTGGCCAAACGCCGCACATGAACGATCTGTTCCCTTCCTCGTGCCCCCGTAGGCGCAATGTTATAATTGTACGCACCCGTCTGCCGCACAATTTTAAATGAACCATGCCACTTATTGTAAAACTTGACCGACACCCCCTTCGGTACCGTCGGAACATACAACAAGACTGTATCGCCTTCCTTGTACTCAACATGAGAGTACTTGCCCAATTCCTGTTCTCGCTGAATCTCCCTCAGCGTCTCCCGACATTTCTCGATCGCACTACGAGCTTCTGGCATAGTTCGTAATCGAACTCCTAACGGTTCGCACGGCTCCCACTTGTCGGGTGGAAACAACAGTTCCGTCGGTGTGTTCAACGCTCTCCCGTATACCACCTGATGCGGACTCACACCCCGCGCATGTCCCCCCAACGACGCTGAAGCCAGATTGTTGACAGCGAACTTGAACATAGGCACAACGTATATCCAATTGAGCTGACTATTTTTGCAATAGGTCTTCAGCGCTGCCTTCAGCGTCCTATGCACTCGCTCAATTTTCCCGTTAGCCATTGGGTTAAAAGCACTTACATACTGCCAATCAAACCCAAAGAACTTGGCAATCCATTGCGATACCTCATTTGCAAAACTTGTACCTCTATCCGAGATAATCATTCTCGGAATCCCAATGCGGCCAAACACCTGATCAATCAATGCTGCCGCTGTAACCTCCGCAGTTACATCCGTAATACTAACAGGAACAGTGATAACGTAATTGGATGTCCGATCAATCACCGTTAGCAAATATTTGAATTTTCCTGCTCCCGCCTCCGGGAAAGGACCAACATGATTTTCAAGTTGAGTCCCAATTTCTGCTTACACGGAAGCTTTGCCATGATTCTGACAATGAGGGCAACCTTTCACAAATTCCTTAACCCTTTCTCCTAGGTTATCCCATCAAAACCTTCTGCGTAAAGACCAGGTCATCCTTTCCACCCCCGGATGACTCTGCATCGGGCAATGGTGTGCCGCGATCAACAACGACGTTCTGAGTTCTTGCGGAACCCATAACAACCAACGATCCTCCTCATTAGCATAAATTCCATCCTTACCCATGTACCAAAGGAGTCCATCCTTCAGCACCAAGCATCGTTTGAGCTTCCGTATCTCGTTGTCCTCCGGTCTAGCTTGAGGATTAGCAAAATGTTCCCGTAACTCCGTATATTCCGCACTTTCCTTTGTGAAAGTTCTAAAAGTCTCCACCGACGCCAGTCTGACAGCCGTATCAGTTTCTAACTGGAATCGAACCTTGTCCGGATGTGTTTCCGGAAATTGAAAGAGATGTTCGTCCTTCACTCTTTCCTCATCTTCCAAATTGAAACACATCGGGCCCTTCGGCAACAAGGCCGCATTAAAGGCACCGTGTTGTCCATCCTTCACTTCCTCCTCCTTATCCCTATCGGCGGCCCTGGCTTCCGCCCATAGGACATCCTCACAAGCCTCCCTGGCTATTTGCGAGTAACAACACTTACATTTCTCCTGTGCCGCCCCTTCGACTGCTTCCACATCAGCCACTTCCTCACTACGCGTGTCGCGTTGATGATTGTTATGAGTGAACGGGTGATACCAAAGCCCCGCTGGCAACTTAGCATCCTCCGCTCCTTGTTCCTCCCACTCATGGAGGTCCACACCATGTCCCATGATCGCCAACACCGCTCCCGGCGTGCAAAATTCGAACTGTGCCATTCGCACCTCCTGAACTGTGTTGCGACGCTGTAATTCTTCTACAGCCCTCACCTTCTGCCCAATCTTGTCCTCATAGCGAGAGCAGAAATCAGGGACAACATTCCTCTTGCCCTTAATGTACTGGATGGTGAGGTCATACTCCGCCAATTCCAGCTGCCACCCTGCCAACCTACCCGTATGGTCTCCCGACATGAGCCATTGTAGGTTGTGGTGATCCGTCCTCACCAAGATATTGGGTGTACCCCAAAAGTACTCCCGTAACCTTTGAAAAGCCCATACTATAGCAAGCGCCTCACGCTGCCTAGTACAGTACTCCCTTTCCGCTGGTATTAGCTGTCGGCTGATAAACATCACGGGCCGCAGTTGCCCAATGGACCTGTCCATTTGCTGAAGCACTGCCCCCACGGCGTATGCTGACGCGTCCGTGTCCAGCACAAACTGCTCCTTCCAATCAGGCAGCATAAGAACTCGTCCTCCCTGTCTGGGATTCTTAGAGATCTCATCCTTGAGTTCCATTATGACTCTATTGACTTCCTCGGGCCACGGGCTATCTCCAACCCCTTGCTTCAGAAACTTCCTCACCACAGCCGCTCGTTCCGCGAACCCCGGAATAAATTCCCCGTAAATATTGAGCTAGTGATATAAAGGAATGTAGATTCGTTATAGTCTGTGGCATTGGCATGGACGCCACATAGTTCCTCTTCTCCCGAGAAATCGCACAGCGACCCTCAGCGATCTCATACCCCAAATACTGTATAACATCCATTCTAATCAAAAGGACTAGTCCCTTTTGCCTCAATTTGCCTAGGCAAAATGATAAACATGACTAGGCAAATTTAAGTTGTTTTCTTATGTAAAAATCAACTAATTTGATGGAAGATATGTTATTTATTTTAAAAAAATCAAATTTCATTGCAATCTATGACTTCCTATATCAAAAAATCGACTCTTGTGAGTTGAAGTGAGTTCACACATGAAATTAATATTTTGCATATGAAAAATTTATAAAACATAACTTCCAATGATCAAAACAATGGGAATTCATTGCTCAAATGAATAATAATCAATATTAATTAATTTTATTGACCGGGTGGCAACTTAGCCAGATTTTTCATGCTTCCGGTGGCAGCAGCAGAAGTTGGTGCTGACTCGTGACATAGAGTTATAAAAGTCACAAATTTATTTGACAAAGTGTACAGAGACAAATCAATACAAATATCATAATTTGCATGATTTTGATGCAGAAATCAATAATAATATTAAATTATATTAATTTTTTTTCTTGTTGGATGACTTAGCAAAACTTGAAAAACACTATTCCGTAAAAAACGAAAAAATTGCCTAAGTTATAAATATTGATATTAATAGTATTACATACTACTGTTTCATGATTCATGTGTTCTCGATACTTCAGGAAAAGAGAAATTTAATCATTAATATTATTATTATGGTAATTCTCTTAATGCGTTTGGAGGCATCCATCCCTCCGATAAAGAAGGATCAGAAAGGTCGTCCCTCATCCATTCTTCAGTTGCCTCATCTCCACTTTCAACCATTCTCTGAAACTGCCTACGCACGCGAGTACGCGCTGCTGAATGAGGAGCATTGCTCTCTGGAACGATTGATTTGTCTGAGTCTTCATCTTCAGAACCTGAAGCTTCGGCTTCCTCTACCTCATCTTCCTTAACGTCAGTCCTTCTGCGCTTACGTCTTTGAGCAGGTGCCTTTTCCTCTTCTCCCCTCCGTTCCTGCTCCGCATTGTCAGCAAAGGAACAATACACGTTGAATAAGAATCGGCTTTGTTCCGCTTCTCCTTTGGCCTTTCTCCGCTAACCAGGACTTTAGTTCTCTGACTGTTGCTTTTTTCAGATTGTCCGCCGTGGCATCCTCCGCTAAAAGCTCGTCAACACGTAAATGATGCGCAAATCTTTCTGGATTGTCCCATTCATGTGCTCGCTGCATCGCATCAGAAAGAACTGCAGCTCCGCCCCATGCAGGGTGCTGGGGCGCATTACCTTCATTCACGAAATAAGTCTGTGACAAAAGTTTACGTTCGTCGTCAGTCAACATGTCCCTTGCGTCCACAGCAGCCTGTCTGTCATGCGGAACTTCCCACAATTTGTCTGGCAGATTTTCAAGAACACGAATATTTGCTTTCCAGCGAGTACCCGCCTTGTCAGTCATGGACAGATGTCCAGGCCGATCGGGCAGACCGCCAGCACCATCTTCGCCATCTCAAATAATTCGCGTCAATTCCGATAGAGTAAGTACTTCACGGAACCACTCCTGTTCCTCAGGAGTACAATATTTCTTCGCAAGCTGCTCAACATCTTTCCTGATGTCCGCTGTTACCCAATCATGATTGGGTAACTCATTCGGGCGCTCAAGTACTACACACACACACACACACACACACACAAGTAAGACTTAGTCAAGAGCAGAATTTGAATGAGGTGAGAACTCAAACCTGGACCCCTCAAGTAGGGAATGATGTCAGGGCTGTCGGGGTGGTCCTCGATGCCGTGCCAGTACTTCTGAGCGTCGCCCCACGTTTTGACTCGAACTTGGGGCAGCCCACCCGACTCTTCGTTGCCGGCCATGTATCGCCACGCTAAGGGGCGCTTGTGATACTTGAGACTGGGGTTGCGGCAAGGATCAAAATATTGTTTCCAATCCCAGTCCTTTGTCAAGAGCAGCAGGCAATAAGATTCATGATTTTTTTTTTAAACCTAACATAAGCTTGAAGAATGCCTGAGCAAAGTTAGTGGTCATGAGTGTAGTGTTGTATCCTAGGTAACGCATGACGAAAAATTTTTGATCTTGACAGTTATGGGAATGCTTGGAAACCATGCGATGAGATTGGATTCTTTCTTCCACTCACTCTTTACCATATGACAAAGCATCACCATCGTGGTATTACTCACATTCTCCCCCCCTCCATCCCAATCTATGTACAACAAAGACGCAGCTTTACTTTCGGGACGGAACATTTCCCAACGTATCAAAAAGTACAAGAAGGACAGATTTGTATTTAGTTTATGACCCAAGTTAGGTAAGTGACATAAAATAAAATTTATGTTGTGAGCATACATTATTGCACCTCCCGCATGTATTCTTACGACATATTTTCCTCGAAAGTCCGAGCTCCCCCGAGAGCACCAGGAAGGTGAAAGGGGTGAATCATATCGATTGTCTGGCCGTCACGTGCTGAATATCCTTCCCCCTACACGATTCAGTCTAGCTAATAAATAAAATAAAATAAAAAAAGAAAAAAAAAGGAAAACCAAAACAAAAAAGACAAACAAAAAAAAAACAAAAAAAGAAAAAAAAATCGAAAAAGAACAATAACAACAACAAAAACATTTTTAAAAAAAGGAAAAGAGAAAAAAACAAAACTAACAGCGGACAGGAATGGACAGTTACCCCTCAACTGCCCGGCGCATGCTGCCCCGGCGCGCAGCCCTGTGCACTTTGTTGTGAATCCGACTTCTCCGGCGCCACTCCCTCCCTTCTTTTTTACTTTTGAACCTGCACAGGCATAACATTGATAAGTTGCTGGAAAGGAAGGACGGCAGAGAAAGCAATAATTACCCCCTTCCGAATGGGCTTCACCTTCTGGAACTCTGCCCTCCAGACCTTGCGAACTACACTCTCACTTGGACCTTGTTCGTCTACCTTGCCCGGCAAAAGCAGCCTTTGCGACTGTGCCTTCCATTCCTTTTGAAGCCAGAAATAGACTGCTGAAAAATTCATGATATCCTGCATGTGGAAGAAGCCATCCGCCACTGACTCGTTTTCTTGTTCCACGAAAAACTGTTGATGCAACAAAGTCCAGACCAAGTCCTCTGTCGGCGATTCCGACTTACCATAGTCTTCCAAAAACTTGCCGTCTGTGTGGACTGCTTTCATAGCCCTACGCCAAGTCTTGTCTCCCACTCCATGCAATCGTAGCCACATTTCTCTGCACACCCGAGCACTCATGTGCCTGTACTCAATCCTGCCATGCTGAGTCTCCATAGTGGCAAGCAGACCGGCAACATAAGAAGCTAAGTCAGACCGCTTTAGCTGAACCGTGTTTATTCTCGCCTTAACAGCCGCCCAGGGATCTAGCCACAAATTACATTTGAGTTTTTCACTGCACGGAGCCTGCATGTCATTTTCTAGCTGACCCCATGTCATTCCCAACCATTTTTCAAAGCTTTGTGGACGGACAGGCCGCCTTTTTTCTTTTTTTGGGTTTTTTTTTCCGAAGCTGTGCGAGATCACGTACTGGATTTTCAACACTTACATGGAATGGAATGGGGATGGCCAGGGAGACATACCGAGGCAACGTGCTGGTTCGAAAGTCAAATATGTTTGTACCAGTACAAGGTTCCTTTCGTTTGGTCACAGATGAAAACGACTTGGTAAGTGGCGGCATTCCGACTGACGAAGACGAGGAAAACGCTGGTGTGACCGGCAGAGGAAATTAAACCCTTGTGTGCCGAAAACTCTTTGGAAGTGCTCTGACTTTGGACCATGTTCCACTTTGGGCAAGGGGGGAACTGCTCCTGTTTGACGCTTCCAAACACAGACGCAAACCTACCGCTCCGTCCCAATGCAGGGGGTGAGGGAGACGGAATGGGGGGCGGCTGAGCATTTTCGCGCTTGACTGAGGATCCAAAAACATGAGTAAACGCTGCCCCGGCTGCGTATGCTGCCCCCTTCCTGAAAGCATCCATCTGAAGGAACAAAAAAAAAACCGAAAAAAAATAAACTGCTTGACAGCAATCGTTTGCAATCTTCAAGAGGAAGAGAGAGAGAGAGAGAGAGAGAGAGAGAGAGAGAAAGAGAGAGAAGAGAGAGAGAGACACACACACACAGAGAGGGAGAGAGAGAGAGAGAGAGGGAGAGAGAAAGAGAGAAAGAGAGAGAGGGAGAGAGAGAGAGAGAGAGAGAAAGAGAAAGAGAGGCAAATGCCCAGAATTCCTGGTCGGAATGACTTAGGTGGGCTCGGGGTTGCAAAGAAAAAGGGTTGGTTGTGAGCGTCAAAGAAAAAAGGGTTGCTCCACAACCACCCCCAGATTTCTCTTGCGACATTATGTCCAAAGTAAGTTTCCTTGTTACGCTTTGCGCCGCTCTGTGTCCCGTTCAAGTCCAATCTGTCCTGGAACCTTTTCCCACTTTGTTTTGCGATTTTTTTGCAGGTCGAGAAAATCCTTGGCTACCGCAAACACGCTGACGGTCGGGTCTTTCTGGAGGCGAACACCGTGGGCAACACGCTGCTTCTCGGCCGTGTGGACTTGGAGACGGAGCAGTTCACTTTCTCGGAAGAGGTGGACTTGGCCAGCTACGAGAAAGAGAAAGCCCCCCTTTGGGATTGCCCATCGGAAGCTCAGTGGAAGAACGTAGTTGAAGGTAGGATAGTGCGTTGGAAGGGTATTCAGCAAGAGGGAGGGTACACTGATTGGCCTGAGGGAAGGGGGAAGGGAAGGCGACAAGAAAGAGAAAGGAAGTAAAGAGATTTGAGAGTGAACAACAACAGCCAAGCAAGAGAAAGCAGAAAGAAAAGAAAAAGAGCAAAGAACACAGCACAGCAGCAAGAGGCTAAAAAGAGAAGGAACGAAGAGGCAGGACAGAAAGAAAAGAAGACAGAAAGGCAAACAAAACAAAGAAAAGGACAGAAGAAAGGAAAAAAGAAAGACAACAACAACAACAACAACAACAACAACAAAGACAGAGACAAAGACAACAACAACGACAAAGACAAAGACAACAACAACAACGACAAAGACAACAACAACAACAACAACAACGACAACGACATCAACAACAACAACAACAACGACAACAACGACAACGACAACAACGACAGCGACAACGACAAAGACAAAGACAACGACAAAGACAAAGACAAAGACAAAGACAAAGACAACAACAACAACAAGAGCGAGGAAGGCAAAGCAAAAGGCAGCAACAAGAAAGACAAAAAGAAGAAGGAAAAGAAAAACAAAGAGCCTTTGACAAAAGAAGAAAAAGAAAAGCGTGACAACAAGCTGAAAGAAATAGCAGAGAAAGCGAGGCAGCAGGAGCAGGTAGATGAAGCAGCAGCAGCAAAGAAGCAGTAAGAAGAAAAAAAGATAAAGGATAAACAGCAAGAAGCTAGCAAACAGCAAGAGGAAGCTAAGCAGAAGGCAGTAGAAGGTCAGAGAAAGAAGAATGAAGAAGAACAGAAGGCGAGGGAGAGCGCGAAGGACGTTTTAGCTGCAGAAGCGGCTGAAGCCGTGGGAGTCAAACAGGATGAACCCCATCCTGTGGACCCATCTCATATGACTCCCGATCCGTCGTCACAGTGGATGCCCCGACTCTGCCGCTCTCCCTCATCTGTCGTAAAAAGCCCAACCAGAGATTCGATGGGGGGGAGGATAAAGTGGAAGCGTAAGTCCCTTCTCCTGTTGTCTTGCTTGTGCTTGTGTAGTCACTTGTGTTGTGTGCCAGTTTTCTTTTCAAACTTCCACACTCCCGGCCCGAACTCTCAGCGCGCTCGTAGCGCAGTCTTGGAATCCCTTGTGTGCCGAAATATGAGGAACTTGAACCTCAAGCCGAAAAAAATTCTTATTACCCGCGAGAATGAAGACTTGGTGTGCATTGGGTCTCTCTCTCTCTCTCTTTCTCTCTATCTCTGTGTGTGTGTATGTGCGTTGTGTGTGTGTGTGTGTCTCTCTCTCTCTCTCTCTTCTCTGCTTTCTTTTTGAGCTATACAGTGCAACTCATTCCTTTTTGTCTTGTGCATGTAGGGCCGAAGCCCGACTGTCCACACAGTTCTTGAATCGGGGGAAGCTTGATGTCACTGATTTGAAAAAGATTGACTTGGTGTCGCGGAATGTGGAAGATCCAATCACGGGGGCCCGCCGACAGATCCAGCATGTACAAATGAGCTGCATCGACCCCTGCCAAAGTTGGATGTATACCCGACGCAGAATGGGACGCGGAGGTCTTGCAAGACATCCTGTTGATGCAGCAGCCAGAGCCGGATGCCAAAGGCCAAGTCGTTCCAGTTCCTGACGAAAAGCTCCCCGTCGTGTACGATTTCCTGTACAAAAAAGAACAGTCTCAGCTTGCCGCTCTCTACGACAACGGAAGGCCGAAAAGGGCTGCAGCCGTCAAAGAAGAACCCGAACCAATGGAATTTGAGGATTCATCAGAAGTAAGAAGTACTTATGTGTTTGCTTTTGTTTTCACATACCTTTTCATGAAGAATTGTTTGCAAGTATTGATGATTACTTTTTTTCTGAGTCGTTTTTTTTTTTTTTTTTTTTTTTTTTTTAATATTTTTTTTTATTGATCAGGATACTGAGGTATTGGATGAGCATCAAACTCCGGGGCAGGCAAGAATGGATCTACCGGTAGCAAGAATGGATCTACCGGTGGCAAGAATGGATCTACCGGCGGCAAGAAGAACGGAAAGGCCGAAAAAGCGAGCAAGCCAGCGCCTAAGGCAAAGAAAAAAAAAGGTAAAGCCAAACGCAAACTGCTAGAGCCATCTGACAGTGAAAGCGGGGACAGCGATGACACTTTACCTTTGTCCTTGTTTGCCACCCCCACTGGCACAAAGCGACCCAAGAATAATCACGGTCAGTCAGAACCCAAAGTCGAACCACTGACTGAGGCAGCGGTCCGACAAATGGTTTCTGACTTACTTGCTCAGCAAAAAGCGCTGCTTGCTGAGCAAAACAACGCTAACCAAGAAAACAAGAACCAACCGAACAAGAAGGTAGAACAGAAAGAGGAAAAACAGCCTTCCGCAAAAAAAGAAAGTCAAGAAGTCATAGAGATGGCTCAGAAGCTGGAGGAAGAGAAGAGAAAGCTGTTATTAGAGCGTGAAATAGCACAGCTCAGAAATGATATTAGCGAGCTGAAGCAGCAGGCGGTAGAATCAGCAGTACCTAGCTATGAGGATAGGTTTACTGTACGTGAAATTCATCCTTCCATGTCAGTCAACAGTCGTGCTGCTCACGACTCGTTCACACGTTCATGTAATCCCCGAGCTACTCGCGGGCAGGAGATTATTGATTATCATTTCTTCGTAGAGCAACAGATACTGGAGCAGCAACTGAAATTTGCGCGCACTCAGTACTTGAAAGATCAGATAAACGCGATTGCGCCTGTAACGCGAGTCGTGGACCACCTCTTCCGGTAAAGACAATTTCACGAGCAGTATTATTATAGTTGTCAGTATAATACTATTATTATTAAATAATTAGATTTCAATATTATTTTTGTATCGAAAACACATGAATCATGAAACAGTAGTATGTACTAATATGAATATTTATGACTTAGGTAATTTTTTCCTTTTTTATGGAATAGTGTTTTTCAAGTTTTGCTAATTGATCTAACAAGAAAAAAAATTGATATAATTTAATATTATTATTTATTTTTGCATCAAAATCATGTAAATTATGATATTTGTATCGATTTGTCTCTGTAGATTTTGTCAAAATAAATTTGTGACCTTTATAACTCTAATAATGTCAGCACCACCTTCTGCTGCTACCACCGGAAGCATGAAAAATCTGCCTAAGTTGCCACCCGGTCAATAAATTAATTAATATTGATTATTATTCATTTTTACCAATGAATTCTCATTGTTTTGATTATTGGAAGTTATGTCTTATAGATTTTTCATAGCCAAAATATTAATTTCATGGGCAAACTCACTTGCCTCGATAAGTTTGATTTTTTGTATAGGAAGTCATAGACTGCAATGAAATCTGTTTTTTTTTTTTTTTTTTTTTTTTTTTTTTTTTTTTATAAATAACATATCTTCCATCTAATTAATTGATTTTTACATAAGAAAACAACATAAATTTGCCTAGTCATGTTTATCATTTTGCCTAGGCAAATTGAGGCAAAGGGATTAGTCCTTTTGATTAGAATGGATGTTGTATCTTACTTTGAGCAAAGTCACACTTCTTTGCATTCAGCCGCCATCCAAATGCATTAATACGTTGTAAGACGTCCTTCACGTGTTCCACGTGCTTTTCCATGCTTTCTGAATAAATCATTATATCATCTATATAGCAGAACGCATAATCTTCCTTCCAAGCATCTTGGTCATCACATGTTGGAATAGTCCCGGTGATATTTAAGCCCCATCGGCAACACCTTCCACACATATGTGGTCATTCCGACCAT
>WBZZ01005643.1:0-41543 GCA_019918135.1 Paulinella micropora
TAGATAGATAGATAAGACACACAAGCATAACCAAGGTGCGGGGAAGTAGAGTGGAGTGTCGAAATTTGGGACGACTAGAAATAACACGTATTCGGTCCAGCGCTCCCCCCCCCCCCCCTCCTCCTCCTCTCTCTCTGTCTCTGTCTCTGTCTCTCTCTCTCTCTCTGCATACATATATATCTGCATATATATATAGATACATATATATATATATATACATAGATATATGCATATATATATACATACATACATACATACATACATATATATATATATATATATATATGTGTGTGTGTGTGTGTGGTGTGTGTGTGTGTGTGTACACACACACACACACATACACACATATATATATATATATATATTGATATATATATATATCTGCATGTATATATCTGCATATATATATAAATATATATATATATATATGTATGTATATACATCTGCATATTCTCTCTCTCTCTCTCTCTCTCTCTCTCTCTCTCTCTCTCTCTCCCTCTCTCTCTCTCTCTCTCTCTCTCTCTCGCACACACACACATACTGACAACGTTTCTGGCGTCGAGGTCTCTCTCTCTCTCTCTCTCTCTCTCTCTCTCACACACACACACACACTTACGACGTTTCTGGCGTCGACGTCTGCCTTGGCTTCCAGCAGAAGACGAGCCTAATCAGCACAGCTTCTTTGAAAGTATATACATATAAAATATTCATCTACACAGTTGGCTTTCAGTACTTTACCGCTGCGGGTTGGTCAAAAAGCGCCGCCCTCATCAACGCCGTGTTGCCCAGCTACACACACACACACACACACACACACACACACACACACAGACACACACACAAGCAGCGCTTGCGAAGAAGAAGAAGAAGAAGAAGAAGAAGAAGAAGAAGAAGAAGAAAAGAAGAAGAAGAAAAAGGAGGAGGAGGAGGAGGAGAAGGATGCGGACAGATCAAAAGAAGTGTATCCTCTCCACAAACCCGATCCACATCGTCCACGGCTGTGCCATGCGCCAGCAGCGCGCTCAGGATGTCACACTGCCCACTCACGGCAGCGTCACGCAACGCCTGTCCCCGGTCGCCCTTCACACTCTCTGCGCCCACATATCAATCGAAAATGCAACAGGGGGATGAAGGGTGTGGTGGTCTGTGTGTCTGCTGCAGTATAATAAAAAAAAGGGGAGGGGGGTAGAGTTCTTGTCTGGCTTTCGTTTTGATATTATGTGCGCCTGAAAGGCGTGTCTCTTGTCTAGCGCTGCACACCCATGTAGATTTGTTGTTGTTGTTGTCTGTTGCTGCTGCTGCTGCTGTTGTTATTGTTGGTGTTGCTGTTGTTGTTACTGTTGTTGTTGTTGTCGTGTCGTTGTTGTCGTCGTCGTCGTTGTTGTTGTAGTTGTTGTTGTGGTTTTTGTTGCTAAATTTAATTAAAGTAACTACATCAATTGCATGATGGTGCATGGCTAACGGCCTTGAGTGCCACTTAAAGACAAGTAATAAATGTCTAATCATCCCCAGCCGACTCGGGACGCCAGAGCATGCTCATAGTACTATAGGACTCTAGAGCTCAGAAACAAGAAATGAAGAAAGAGGAAAAAGGAGCAGAAGAGCATGCACTATAGTAGAACAACAACAAAGGAGGGAGAAGAGGAAAGACAGTGAAGAGAGCAGACACGCCGTGTGAGAAGAGTTAGCGCGGAGAAGGGAGAAGAGGAAGAGAGAGGGAAAATGGAGGGGGAGGAGAGACTCGCCGTGGCCAATGAAAAAACAGTCTGAGCAACATGTAAGAAGCTCGCGTGTGAGACGAACAAGTCGAATGGAGCAGGCAAGCACCAGCAATTAGTCACAAGCGCTGGAGGCCGAAGGAAAGAGCTGTCTAGATACCTTCAAGGTCAGAAAAAGCAAGGAGTCACAACCTAGCATTCAAGCAGGTGGTAGGAGCCCCATGGCCACCAAGATACAACAACAACAACAACAACAACGACTATTACTTGTCTTTAAGTGGGTTTCAAGGCCGTTATCCATGCACCATCATGCCATTGGTTTAATTACTGTAACTAAATTTACAACAACAACAACAACAACAACAACAACAACAACAGCAGTGAGTGGCATTTAATTATATTTAGTTTGGTCGATAGTCACACTCCAACTAGTTATTGAATATTAATTATTAAATTGAACAACAACAACAACAACAACAACAACAACAACAACAACAACAATAGCAGCAGCAGCAGCAACAACAACAACAACAACAAGTAGCAACAACAACAACAACATTGTTACAACAGCAGCAACAACAACAACAATAACACACACACACATACTCTCTCTCTCCTCTCTCTCTTTCTTTCTCTTACTATTTCTCTATTGTTTCTCTCTTTTCCTCTCTCACCCTCCCTCTCCTTCTCTTCATGTGCTGCCTGTGACATCACTGTCACAGCCTCTCGCCCCTTCTGTCCTGCGGACCCTCCCACCCCGCAACCGGACGTCTACTATGGCCCAGCTAGTGTGCTAGGGAGTGATCCTTCTCTCACAGCCTTCCCCTCTCTAGGTTCAGCGGATAGGGCGCCCCACCCCCTATTTTTTTTTCCAGTTTCCCTTTGCCTTGGCGTCAGTTTCTCTTTGCCTTGGCGTCACAGCCCTAGGCTCAGAAGGTGGGCCCATGATCCACTGCAGGCTATTTGTTGTTGTTGTTGTTGTTGTTGTTGTTGTTGTTGTTGTTGTAAATTTAATTACAGTAATTAAACCAATGGCGTGATGGTGCATGGATAACAGCCTTGTTGTTGTTGTTGTTGTTGTTGTTCTTGTTGTTGTTGTAAATTTAATTATAGTAATTAAACCAGTCGCATGATGGTGCATGGATAACGGCCTTTAAACCCACTTAAAGACAAATAGATGTCTAATCATCCCCGGCCGACTCCGGACGCCAGAGCAAGTATGTTGTTGTTGTTGTTGTTGTTGTTGTTGTGTTGTTGTGTTGTTGTTGTTTTGTTGTTGTTGTTGTTGTTGTTGTTGTTGTAAATTTAATTACAGCAATTGAACCAGTGGCATGATGGTGCATGGATAACGGCCTTAAACCCACTTAAGACAAGTAGAAGTCTAACATCCTCCCCCTTCATCTTCCCTCTCTCTTCCTTCTCTCCCTTTTCAGTGGACTTGCTCCTCTCTCGAGGCTTGTCTGCGCTCCTCACCGCTTTTCCTCTTCGATCTCTATCTCTATCTCTCTCTCTCTCTCTCTCTCTCTCTCTCTCTCTCTCTTTCTTTCTCTTTTGCTTTTCTTTTGTGTCATTCTCTGTCTCCTACCTTTATTTTCATGTCTATCCTTTTTCTTGCTTCTTTTTCATGCCCAACGTGCGTTTGCAGTCAGACGCAGTGTGCTGCACCTGCTGCTGCTAGTCTTACTAATACTCCGTCGAACGACAAGGTCTCTCTCTCTCTCTCTCTCTCTCTCTCTCTCCCTCCCTCTCTGTCAACAATAATAACAATAATAATTTTTCTCCCTCATGTTTTACTAAAGTGCATGCTCTTCTGCTCCTTTTTCCTCTCTCTTTTTTTCTTGTCTTTGAGCTCTAGAGTCCTATAGTACAGTGAGACATGCTCTGGAGTCCCGAGTCGGCCCGGGATGATTATGTAGTTGTTGTTTTTGTTGTTGTTGTTGTTGCTGTTGCTATAATATAAAAAACTTAAACAAAGTATTTAAAATGCAAGATGTTGTTGTTGTTGTTGTTGTCGTTGTTGTTGTTGTTGTAGTTGTTGTAAAATTTAATAATAATACAACCGTTGTAGAACAATCTAATTAATATTAATGTTGTTGTTGTTGTTGCTGTTGTTGTTGTTGCTGTTGTTGTTGTTGTTGCTGTTGTTGTTGTTGTAAATTTAATTACAGTAATTAAAACAGTGGCATGATGGTGCGTGGATAACGGCCTTAAATCCACTTAAAGACAAGTAGATGTCTAATTATCCCCAGCCGACACGGGACGCCAGAGCATGTCTCACTGTTGTATAGGACTCTAGAGCTCAAAGACAGTAAAAAAGAGTGTTGTTGTTGTTGTTGTTGTCGTTGCTGTTGTTGTTGTTGTTGTTAGACTGTTGTTGTTGTTGTTGTTGTTGTTGTTGTTGTTGTTGTTGTTGTTGTTGTTCTTGTTGTTGTTGTTGTTGTAAACTTTAATGATAATAATACAACGGTTGCAGAGCAATCTAAGTAATATTAATCAATATTAACTAAACCAGTGGCAAGTTGTTGTTGTTGTTGTTGTTGTTGTGTTTTGTTGTTTTGTTGTTGTTGTTGTTCTTGTTGTTGTTCTTGTTGTAAAATTTAATGATAATAATACAACGGTTGCAGAGCAATCTAATTAATATTAATTAATCAATATTAACTAAACCAGTGGCAAGTTGGTGTGTGGCTTT
Organism: Paulinella micropora; assembly: GCA_019918135.1. NCBI lineage: Eukaryota > Cercozoa > Imbricatea > Euglyphida > Paulinellidae > Paulinella > Paulinella micropora. The sequence goes on from WBZZ01005643.1 coordinate 4,408, forward strand.
CGACTCGTAAGTGTATACTCCCAGATATACGCCACTTCCGGAAAATAACCCAGTCATCTCGTGCCGATTCGAGACGCCAGAGCTTGCACACCGCACTATAAGATCCAGAGGCTCAAAAACAAAAATATAGAAAGAGGAAGAGAGAGAGCCAGAGGACGTGTATGGGTAGGCAAACACCAGCAAATAGTCACATGCGCTGGAGGCCGAAGGAGAGAGCTGTATAGAAAACCTTCAAGCCAGAGAAAGCGACACAAGGTAGCATAGCTTAGCATACGCACAAGTGGTGGACGCCCGCCCCATGACCACAAGGTAACCTGCGATGGCCATGGGCCCGACTTGTGGACCTAGGACTAAGAACCCGTGCGGAAGCCCAATCATCTGGCCAACGGAAGGGAGGACGGTGAGAGAGGGAACACCCCCTAGCATGCTAACTGGGTCGGGAAGGCATGGAGAAGTGGGGAGAGGAGGTCCCACAAGAGAGGAGGGGCGAGCGGGCTGTGACAAAAGGGTCACAGAAAGCACAAAAAAGGCTAGGAGAGGAAAAGAAAGAAAGAGAGAGAGAGAGAGAACGAAAGAGAAAGGAGAGAACTCGAGAGCAGGAGCAGGGCACGATTAGAGCAACACCATAGGTTCGAATGTGTCCCACATTTCCTGCCGCGCACGGTCAAGAATCCGCGCATTCGATTGCGCAACGAGAACAGAGGAGGCTGCCCGAAAAAATTCTGTGAGCCCACTACCAGACTCAGGGAAGCTTGCATCAAGCTGCTGATGGGCCCGGGCACGTGAGGGAAGGATAGAGGCGCCTCTGGAGAGAGTGTCCCTGTAGATCTTCACCCGACGTAGGAACTTAAGCGCAGATCGTCCCAGCGCTCCTGATGGCTCAAGGACGAAGGGGACAAGGGACACGTTAAGTTGGGCTGCCATTTCACCGTACCGCCTTCTTTTGATGCTTTCTCTCGCATTTGCTGCTGCAAGGGGAACAGTGCCAGAGTGCGAACCACTGACTCCGCCGTGGGCGTGGCAAAAGATACATCGATAAGCGCGTTTGGGGGGCAGTTCTGTCCGGGAAGCCACCACACACGGAGATCTGGGTGTTCGTTCGAGCGAAGAGTGAGATTGCGTGGTTCAATTTCGACTTGTGCACCACAGCGTGAACCGAGCTAGGAATTGTACGTACGCATCGTGTCGCCTGATTACAGCACCAGCCGCTGCATGGCATGTCCGTGCAATTTAGTGGTGAACGAAGGACTCCCTAGTGAGGACAGTGTTGCACGTGTGGCACGGGATGCCATGCTCCGGGATGTCGGGGCACGCAATACCTGGGATACGTGTGAGGACTGCCACTCTGAATTCAGCATCAGAGAGGCTAAACTCAGGGATGGTCGGTAGGACTGAGTAAGGAAGAGCACGAGCACCCAGCTGGCATGCAGAGAGGAGGAGAGCTTTGCAAGCTTGTCCTGCACTGTCAGCCAGGGCTTTCGTGTCGGCAAGCCGGAAATTCCAGATGTGACTGGAGAGGAGACGCTGAAGGTTGCGGGGTGAGCGCCGATGTGGAGTCATGATTTCCGCTAGGAGTTCATCAGGGACCCCACGATATCTGAGGTCACCACAAGTCTGGTGCAGGGTAGTCGGGATGCCGTCGTAGGTCTCAGCGTCGTTGTCTTCTAGGTTGACTTGCTCGCGCGGGTCCCTGCCTTCTATCGCACCTACGTCAACTGCTTGTAGGAAAGAGGATAGAAAAGCAGCTGGCGCCACAGCTTCAATGCTTCCAAGACCACACAATTACCATAGCGGTTGGGCAGAGTGAGGGCGACTTGTGCCACAGGTGCTAGGGATGTGTAAGGTGGAAGCAGAAAGCATGTGGTGAAACAGTTGTAAACCATGCTGTGAAAGAGACGGAGAGCAGGCATGAGTAGAGCAGGCTCAACAACACGAGAGAGATAGCTCATGCGTGGCACGACACACTTGACTAGAAGAGTGTATGCAACAGAGGAAGAGAGATGGGGATGAAGGAGTGTGTCAAAGGTGGCTCGGTGTGAGCGCACTTCCCTGATGGCCCATTGCGCAACACCCAGTGCAGTCCTGTCAGGCCCTGTGAGCTCCTCGTCCTCAAGATTGAAGGGCATATCGGGGTTCTCGCAGAGCTGCACCCATCGCGTTCCGCCTGCTGACGGGGGGAGCGGGTGAATGATGCATCCACCCAGTGCGGGCATCCACCCAAAGCGTGCGTTGCCTGGTTCGAGCAGAGCAAGGATGCGGGCCAAAGGCGCCAGTGCAGGTTGCATCGGGAGGTTGTTCCTATCATGCCAGAACTCAGAAGGAAGGAGTAGTTTGCATTTGTCAAGTGCTAATCTGAGTCCACCTGCAAAGTTCAAATCATCTAGCAGGTTAATCATAATAGCAAAGGTGAGTGCCACTTCCTCTGGAGATCCTGCAACAACAAAGTCATCTACCACTGCTGCACTTACAGCTCCACCTGCAAGCACTCGCTCATAAACAGGTTTCACTGACAAAGAGTAGAGCATACTGGCGAGGACACATCCCTGTTTCACACCACATGCAGAGGTAAGCCATGCAAGAACACCTCCCCTCTTGCGAACGCATAGTAGGCTTGGTGAGCCATATGCTTGGAAGATGAGCATCCAGATCGGTCTTAATTGAGGGGTTGCAAGCACTTTCCTTAGAATGACACTTCTATGCCTCAGGTTGAAAGCATTGGCAAAGTCAAAGGAGATAGCAACAACATCCTCATGCGCAGATGATGACAGGTGGTTATTGATCCGATGAACAGCCGCCTGTGAGCCACCAGGCTTGCCTACACCACATTGGGGCAGTGGTAGGATCTCTGGTAAGTCACCCTTGACCTGCGCAAACCCAAGTTGAGTTCCAAGTTTGACGATGGGTGATCCGGTGTTTATAGGTCTGGGGGCAGCTGTCGGAGGAGCATCATTGATCCTAGGACAGGTGCAGCGTACAGAAACTTAGCCTCTAGGTCCGTGAGGTCGCCGTTAGCTATTTCCTTTGCAAGGCGGTGAATGCCAATGAGGCACTCCGGGTCTTGCGATAGAGCAAACAGGATTTCTGAAGTGAACCCGAAAAGGTCAGGGCTAGCTCCATCACAACTTCAGAAGCGTTTTCGGTATCTGTTCTGGGTCAAGGATTAGCCTTGGAGCATCAGACGGCAACGCAGGAAGGATTTCGTTGTCGGGGGCTGGCGGGTGCAACTCTCTCAGAGCCTGAACAAGATTCTCATCGGCTGGGAGCAGTCCCGGACTAGTCAGCATACGTGTTGCTCTTGACAGATTCCTATGACTTCTCGTCGCGAGTTCCTGTGCTAGCCTTACTTGCTGTGCTAGTTGAGAGCCATCTTTGCTGTCTTCATCCAAATCATCTTCTTCCTCTTGGTTACCGTCTGGGGCGTTAGGCAGCAGGTTGGATGCGGAGCGGGGAGCAATAGGTTCAGAGCTGCTGGCAGCTCGATCGGAAGAAAGCAAAGGGCAACTGTCGTTTCCTGTGCTCATCCTTGACGCCGCAGGGGAACATAGGTAGCTAGGCCACGGCTGAGTTGGGTACGTAGCTGTCTCGCTCCTTTCCCTACCTCCCCTAGTTCGTCTGAGTGTTTGGCCGGGCCCGCGGATAAAGGTGAGGAATGCATTTTGACTAGCATCGATGTCTTTAGAATCAACCGCTCTGGCGTATGCGGTGAGAGCGGGTCTGAGCATCATGCAGTTGGTTCCATAGGCTGCACCTAATATCTTTCCAAGTTGAGTGTGTCGGCATGAAGTCCTCTGGCTGTGGCCCTGCGTCAACTGTCGACGCAATCGAATGGTTAACTTCACGTTGGTCAGACAAGTCATGGGACGGTAGTTGCAAGTCAGGACTGCGAGTAAGCGGGAGAGAGATGGGCACGTCGATGTTAGAGTTAGCTCTAGTGTTTTGTCCTGCCGATTTAGAGTCCCTGTGGCATGGATGGCCCGGTCGGGTGCGACCTGTGTGCCCATTCAGCCTGGCCCAGGGCTCATCACACGTGTTGCAAATCTCAAGGCCAAGGGATATAGCAAGACTTCTTGTCGCGGGATCCAGAGGTAGATGGCGGGTTCGGAAATGGAGCGCCAGTTGTGATAGCGTGCCAAAGCGCCTTGTTTCACACTGGAAAGCTGATGACAGCGGGCAGTAGCAAGGAAGTGAGAGGAGGTGCTATAGCAAGGGCTGGTGGAGGAGACTGTGCTTCGGGAGAAGAGGTTTGCCAAGGGGCAGATGAAGAGAAGCTGCCAGTGTCCTGCACGTGTCCTTGCAATAGCCCAACCTGTTCCGTTCTGCTAGTGCGAGAGTCGTCTGTCGCAGGGAGTTGTACAGGCTCCGGGGGCAAGATATCAGGGGCTGGTGGGATAATGAATCCATAGTTCTGAAGCATCCATGGAGCATAATCATGTTCATACCGCGCAGGTTGGACCGGCGATAGAGATCCATTTGCAGATTGGAGATGGGTAGTCTCCGCACTGCATTTCGGGCACAGCGAGTATATCGCAAGCGCATCGGTTAGGCAGCGCTGACATGCTCTGTGATTACACGGGATCAAGGTTACAGGTTCGCCGTAGTCAGATTGACCAAGAACTTCCAAACAGACTGGGCAGGCATCTGCGCTATCAACTGGAGCTTCCGATGGCAAGGGCGCGTCGCGGGTCCCCCCTGGACCTCAACGGGATCTCCGATGCACGCATGGCTGCAATGAGGAGGGTGATCAGTCTGTTGCTTGGATGGATACTGCAGGAAGCATTAGATGAGATCGGTATGGAAATAGGTAGCGGAGGGAGAAGGTGGTGCCATTGTCCAAACAATAAGTCAACACAGTCAGATGGTCGGGAGAGAACGCCACGATTGTCTCGCAATGGGTAGGAGGAGGTGAGAGAGATGCGACGGAGAGAGAAGTCACGACAATAGTGGCAAACAAGAAAGTTCCAATCATCTGATGATATCCCAGCAGCTCGCATGAGGACAGGATAGGTGTGAAAGGAGGAGGGAGTATAGCTTCCAAGTGCGGCAAGGATGATAGGCGAGAGAGTGGTACAAAAAGGGGGAGTCAGGATAGTGGAAGGCACAGAGGCAGAGGAGGCAAGCTCAGCACGAGCAGCACTTGCAAGGTGGACGGCAAGGTCAGGGGGAACGAGATAGGGAGAGACAGAAGTAGGATCAAGTGGAGGAGGAGAAAGGGATGCCATTGCATGTAGAACAGTTCTACGTGGGTTAGTGAGAGAGGGAATGAATCCGGCAGTTGCGGCAAGAACAAAGAGTGAGATGAGGCGAGGGGAGAACCCAAGGCGGCATTCCCCTTGAATCTCTAAACACTGACTTTGTGTGTTAGGATCGATCCATCTACCATAAAGCAACCTCTCCTGACATTCCCTCGTAATATGACCCGTGTCACTACTGTCAAAATCCAGGGAAGCTTGTTGTTGTTGTTGTTGTTGTTGTTGTTGTTGTTGTTGTTGTTGTTGTTGTGTGCGTTTGTGGATGTACAGAGCACGCATGCTTGACCTAATATGTTTTCATAATTTTCGACTGCTGAAGTAGGCATAGAGGATGGAACGGACTTTGTGAAACTTTCCTTTCCAAGTTCACCCACTTGCTTGGCCGCTTGAGACACTGTGTCTGCTTTGATTGATCCCCCATTTAGTCTCGACACCAGACCCACCCCCCGCCAAAGCATTTGTTGGGAAGTGGGTCTGTAGATTAGCTTTTAGGCAATGGGTGCTGTCCGCCGCGTTGGTAATTAATCTTGATTCGGGAGAAACAGGCAGTAGTTTGCAGGGGACGTTGGTAATTTTTCTTTTGAAAAGGGACACGACCGTTTACTTACGTTTACTTACTTAAAAAAAAAAACAAAAAAAAACCTAAGTGGAAGAATGGTAGCGATATCGATGGAAGCGAAACCTTCTCCCGTGCTTGCCAGATACTGTGTAGTTCTAGTAGTTTGAGTACGTGTGTTTGTCTAGAGGGTGCTTGTGGATAACTTCATGATCAATGCAAGGAGGGGCAGGAGCTCGAGATCGATATCGAGAAGCGAGGGTGCAGGTCTAAGTCTTTACGTAATGACTCAAAAGTTTCCTAGCTTGCATGTGCTTTTCCAAGGCTGTGTTACCTGGGCTGGTCTGTTGTTTCCACCAATTCGCAACCGACCACTTGCACACCTGTTTCTTTTCTCTATCTTGCTTTATAATTATCTGTGTGCATTCATCCCACAGCATGGCATGCACTTACCCACATCTAAGCCAACAGGCATCCATAACAGTTATGTCTGCAACACAACCCTGCACTTTTGTACAGCTCACATCCTATCTGCTGCAGTTCTGCACCTGTTGGTTATGTATAACAGGCTTGCGTCATTCCTTATGCAAATGTATAACGTAACAACCACGGTATACTACATCGTTATTTCGCTATTAGTTTTTACGGGAATTCACTCGTGGAAGTGATTCCTTGTTATCAAATGTATTATAAGATAAATTCTGCCGGTTTTGAAGAATACTTCCGGTTTTAATGTCATGTAAGGATAAAGGATACGGGGGGAGCTTGGAAACTTGGACCCCATAGGGCCTGTAAATCCTATATATTTTACATGTAACAGTTTACAGGAGTGGTGAAGGTTGTTAGGATGTAAGTTCCACAAAGCTGTGGCATCCTTATTCATTAACCTCCCACGTTAATAGCGTTGACCCGAACCTTTTGGAACAAATGTAATAACCGTTTGAAGGATAAGGATAATTTGTACAGATATTCCGTGGAATTTAGCTGTCTTCCCGTGACGGAATTTATGGCAAAATAAGGGAAATTGAACTTATGGGTTGTTTTTTGGTATGTTTTGGCATTTGTGCAAGTTACGGACAAAAGTGTTAGACATATTGAATATATTAATTAGGTTAGACAGTACGGCCCGGCATATGTAATGCGTGTCGTAAGAGCCATTACTTGTGTCCGGCCTAACCCGTACCCGCTCTTTGTCTTGGCGCGTTCTTCTAATAAAGTTTAAACTGCAGACGATAGTATTAACTACTTAGCTTTGAATCCGGATTAGTAATGTAGTCTAACAGGTTATGAAGCCTTGAAGCGTGAACGTAGCGTCTGATAGACTTTATTCACTAATAGTATTTTTCAGCGTTTTTCGTGGCGTGTGGAAGGCTGCCACAGAACAAGCGAACTGGTGAAAGTGCGGAAGGCTGTCACAAAAACAGGTGGATTGTTGGACGTGCGGAAGGCTGCCAACAAACACCTGTGGTGGAACGTGCGGAAGGCTGCCACCTAATTTTAATCGAATCGTTCATTACGAACAAGCAACCACCAATCTAGCTTCACTAGCAATAGTGATGGCAATTTTGGTAGTTCAGGTTTTCTCCTACCTTCCTCCCTTTGCTACGCTAATATGACATCTCATAACTCTGAACTAGTCAAAATGAGACTGGACTCCAAACCACTAGGTACGATCATGGGAAAGAATGGGAGCTGTGGGAATTCACCTTTACATCAATAATAGGTGTTACGCACCCAGAAATACTATCTTTGATACCGGGTTTCCAGACCCATCCCTTAGCTAAACCACTAAACGTTTATGTTCCTCCTGACTCTCCTATTAACGCACCCTTTGAGTCACCTAAAGGAAACAAAGAAGAAGTAGAGGAAGAAGAAGGAACAGTCGTGAAAGAAGAAGCAGAAGCTAAGGTCAAAAAAAGAGGAGGACCGAGATGCATCAACTGAACCGCAAATCATCATACCTACTGAACTAAAATATGAGATGCCAGTGGCGACTGGGAGGAACAAGGCGGCCCAAATTATGGGAACTGGCAGCGGAAGGTGACGAGTTGCGCCAGATCAAGGAGGCTCTTGGATTGCCCCTCGAAATGCGCGCCCCATAACCGTCTCTCCTCCATCCCACGTTGCCAGACAAATCTCATTTTCGCCCTCCTGTCATAGGCGGAATTACTATCGCCCCCGGCTACCTTTGATTCCCGAACGATTTCAAGGAGCGGCACGGCTGCGGCAAAGACATTATCTTCGTTTTCAACAGGAACACCTGGCGATATGGCTAATTGCTATTCGCTAACGTTTGTTCCGAAAGGGCCAGGGACACCTAATACATTCCTTGGCTGAGAGCGAGGGCCCACGCCCAGATGACCCGCAGCACCTCCAACGCTGGGCGGAACAAATTGACAATTAGCCAGACATTTCCGTCAACGCGCTCGTCCGCAGTGGGACAGCGCCGTACAAGACGAAGAGTTCAGATGGCACAAGAAAACAAGGCCATTGGACTATATATACCACTCTCGACACTGCTACCCCCGATGGGAGCAGGTGTACGAATATAAACTCGGGGCCATCATTCTACGTCTATACCCCGAGTACGAACAACCACAGTTGTACCTTCAACCGTTCGATCTCCCCGATGACGAACAGAAAGAAATCCGGACCCAACTCGATCGCGAGCGAGACGCTCCCCCCTCGACCAACCAGAGGAGCGATACCGCTCGTCCTCCCAATCAAGTACGGAGGATGGGTTCATGCGACAAGTAGAGGCGGATGACGTGTTTTGAGACCCTTCCGATGGGTTGTATATATCTTCCATTAGACACTTCTTTTTATTACAACTTCGTGCTGGCTCGATACAAATGTATATATCTATACAAAAGAGTCCACCAAGTACACCAAAGACTAAACAAAAACCTAGACTGGCAAAGCGCCCGTTCATCCCAAAATGGACGGGCATGTTAGTCGGTTGTCATCGGCACAGTTGAAGCTAACAACCGACTAATATGCCCCGGATCAGGAGGATCCTCAGCCCAAGTGAGGATGCTGGGAAGTTTTTCGTATGCCTCGAGACCTACCAGGCGGACTTCCTCCAAGCTTCAATCAACCTCCGTCCTATCGAAGGGACCCGCGAAGCGATACTGGGGGTACACCAGCCGATCCTACCACCAAAAGGTCAGATTGGGTGAAATACCTAACGTCCCAGCCTTGATTTGCTTCCATCCCAGCCAGGGAGCCAGTGGAGCGTTAATTGGGGTATGGAGATAAGTCGTACCAATCCCAGATACGAGTTAATCTCTATACCCCGACAATCAGATCGGACGAAGTATCAGCGTTCCACCCCGACGGGAAAGTGGATGAGGGTGCAGTGATAAGTTGTATCAACCCAGGATATGACTTAATTTCTACACACCTACAATAGCATGCCAAGTCGAGGCCATGATGAGCTCCCGTCCCATGGAGGACGCTCAGGGAACGTTATTGGTGGCACGTTGACAGACCTTACCAGCCTAGGGTGAGATTTGCCAATTTGAAAGCGCCCGACCGACATGGAAAAGCCAGACCAAAAGAAGTTACTAGAGCGAAATTCAAAATTCAAATTTGATAATTAAATCCGAAGTCAAATTCGAATTTCACACATGTTCTGAAATCCAAATCATTCGGAGTAACGCCTACAGTTACATGTCTTCTGTAGGCATCACCCCCCGGATAGCCGGTAAAAAGTACCTTTTCCTGGTGACAGGTGCACCAGCTTGTTTTTCAGTATTATTTGTCTGGATCATGTGGACCTGATGCCATTTTATTCCTGTTTTGTTGCCGTTTTCCTTTTTGGCTTCACTGAGCTAATATAACGAGACATCATTCTCATCTTTTGAGGACTGTGTTTGGTTGTATTACCGACTTTTTACGAGCTATCGTTGGGGGCATTACATTTGGAGTCCACATCACTAGGGTGATTTCTTTCTGCTTTGCTACACAGGCAACAGAGTGAATTTTCACTGACCTGTCTCACACGGGGATGTCAGACGAAAACAAATACTCCAACACAGCTCCCTCATAACTCTTTCACAAAACAAAGGTCTCAAGCAGGTGTCTCGTACCCTCTAGCCCAATCCATATCTGTGTGCTCACAAGGAGACATCAGATACAAACTCTCTGTCGTTCTTGCTGTTCTCACACAGATACCAAGAAGAAGGAGGTGGACAGAAGAGTGAAGGAACACACACAAAACACAAACAAGCATAGGGACAGGAGCACAACACTCTACCCTTCTAATTTGTGCATTTATCTGCATTATCTCACACATACGTCAGAGTATTTTTGCAAATCTCTGATCGTTTTCTAAAGGTAGGTCTGAGAACCTATCCGACCGACTGTCGACTTCTCAAGGAGAGCTTTTCTAGCTTCTCTGTTACTATCTGTGTGTAGGTCCAAGTGCCTCATACTAGATACAATATAGAAAAGAAGGAGGAGAAAGTAATCTGAGTAAGGAGAACAAGAAATCGGAGAAAGTCTCAAAGACTATTTTTCTCAAACAAAAACAAACATACAAACAGTGTTTCATAGTGGACAGGGAATCTCACTCTGCCCTCTCTATTAATTTCTCTCTTCACTAGTCAATCGACTGAAGGAGGAACAGAACACAAACGAACAAAAACCAAACATAGGAGCTGACACTGTCCTCCTGTTAATTACTACTACGACATCATGTCGACAGAGACCGCCGAAGTGAGTGAATTCTCGGAGGCAGAACAAAGAAGAGAAGAAGAAGAAGCAGGAGGAGGAGGAGGAAGAGGACTGAATGAAGGAGGAGGAGGAGGAGGAGATGAAGGAGTAGGAGGAGGATGAGAAGAGGGCTGGGATGATGAAGGAAGATATGGAGGAGACGAAGATGAAGGAGGATTTGAACAAGAAGAGACGGGAGGAGGAGGAGCATATGGTAATCCCTTAGCACCTGCCTACACGGGAGGAGGAGGACGAAAAATGATCGACTTGATTCATAGTGATGGAGAGGAGATCACAGTGGAGGAACAACAGTGAGTGCAAGACCACTATGACCTCACTAAAGAAGAGTTTGATAACAAGATGGGGGGAGAGAAGGATACCTATGTGTGGATCCCTCAGGATCAAAGAAGAGAGAAAAGTCTTGCTAAAAAGGATGTCTATATCCTATTATCAAACACAGCACAGCTCCTCGGCAAACTGGTCTCTGATCCAGAAAAGAGAAAGAAGATACAGCATATCAAGTTTGGGGACACACACACCCACCTTGAATTACTCGATGCTATCTTTGGGGTGTACACTCAAACCCTGATTTGGGAACGTTCATACGGCCCACGATGTGAGGGTTACCTCCAGTACACAAACCCAAGAGCAACGGCCAGATTCCTCGCGACTGGTCAGGAGGCAGTCGATGTAACAAAAATGAAGACCAATCTGGGTTCGAAAAACTCGAGTGGCATATTTCATTTTTTTACAATGGAAATAAAGGCCTTGGAGGAGGGGAAGGCAGAGATGGAAAAAAGCATTAAGGCAGCAGGAGAAACTCATCCTGTGATTGATGAGTTAGAGAAGACCGACAGAGTTCTGACCAAGATCAGACTGTTGATGGGTGCGTTACTGCACAAGGAGGCATGGAAGAGATGGATTCCTACCAAGGATCACTCTGTCCTTAAATCACTTAGTAACGCACCACCGGTCGCCAATAAAGCAGGTGTTGACCAATATGTGGAGAAATATAATTTTCTCAGATCTGCTTCTGAATTGGTGGCCTTTATCACTCATGCTCAAAAGCTGGTGATATCTGAGAAGAAGAAGGCGAAAGAGAATGAGGAGTTCGAGAAGACGATGAGACTGGAAAGAATGAAAGCAAAAGTGAGTGGTGCAAAGACACACCCTCCGACATATTTGACCCCCACCAGCTCCTGCCCCACCAGCCCCTGCACCCTCGGGCTCAACTACGGTGGTGGTCACAAACACTGAGAAGAAGGACAGACAAAATATCATAAATGCCTTCAAGGGGAAGAAAGGAGGAGTGGCAAGTCTCATGCTATATGCCAAGACGAGCTCAGACAAAGACTCTGATGCTTCGCTTTTGAGCAAGCTCAAAGAGATCAATGCCTGCATGAAGGCTTTTCCTTGCGACGAAACGCAGGAATACGAGGCCCTTGTTACTGTTTTTGACCAATCTCTAGTCTCGGAGGGATTTGATCTGACACAGTACAAGTTTTTGAGAAAGAAGGAGGAGATTAAGAGAAACAATGCAACAGGCCTAGACGCTCAGTGTGAACTGGCGGTGGCCACACTCATTTCATATTTTCAATCTCATGGATACCAGCATCTCTGCACTGGTACTCTCATAGGATTTGAAATCTTTGAGACAGTGGCGATGAGTTTGAGGAGTGCTGTTGGCTTGGCGGCGACCCTTACGGAGGTAGTTTCCTCCTATGGGCTATTCTATGGCCGCAAGTCGATCGTCCTCTATTTCTTTTCGGCGTTACACACAGTTAACCCGAGTAAGCTTACTCAGCTCATACAACAATGCTCGACGTTTAGCTCAGTGAAGTCCAAGAACTTCCTCGAGACACACGTGTTCGAAAATACGGTTCAAAGCGTTGCTCCGTCAGCACTGTTTCAAGAAGTGATGAGTGCATGCTCAAACATGGACTCGCTCACGGAGGCACATACGGCACAGGCAGGCGGTGTACCTGTTGGCGCACAAGCCACGTACACAAACAGAGTTGCCGGTTGGAAGAGACAGAGAGAGCCAGACCTGAAGACCGCATGTTGGAGGTGGTTCGCGGGCTTGCAGTGTAAGGCACAGATGGAGAACAGAGACTGGTCTTTCAATCATGATAGGCAGAACCCAACAGCAAGGGCAAATTTTCTGAGCAGGACGGAAGGAAAGGAACCGGGCCTTTTCAATATGCTTCAGATTGCCGCTGTGAACGAAGGTTGGTATGCCAATATGTGTGATGATGAGGAGTTACGAGAGGCAATCATTACCTACATGAAGAGGATGAAGGAGAAGAAGGAGGAAAGGGAGAGACAAAAGAACTTAAAGGCCTCTCAAAGAGGACGAGGAGGAGGAGCAGGAGCAGGAGGACGAGGAGGAGGAACAGGAGGAGGACGAGGAGGAGGAACGTGGAGAGGAGCCTCGAGGTGGCAAGGAACCCCTCAGAGAGGAAGAGGAGGAGGTCGGGGATATACCCCTTATGGAGGGAGAGCTGTTCGAGCTCCAAACCCCTCACCAAGAGGAGTAGGAAGCTCATGGGCAAGCTCCAACCTGAATTTCGGTCGAGCTCAGGCCTACAACACTGCCTCGGAGACCGATACGTCATCCCACCCGGACACTACTCAAGGTAATCGTTTCGAGGTGGTGGAATGACTGGAGGGGGAAGAAGAGAGGAAGGAAAAGACTGTGAAGTTTAACTCTAAAGTCACAGTGCTTTCTAATGCTGTTGTGCAGACTGGGCCAACGCTTCCTCAATCTGAATACAAAGATGTGGGTACACAGAGACTACAGCCCCAAGGTAGTCTCATACACGTTCATACATCACGGTTACCAATGATAACTGATGCAAATAGGAAGGCGAGACTTGCGATGGAGGCGAGGAGGCCAATGGCAGACGTATCGCCTCGGCCAAGCAAACAACCACGAACAGACTCAATGTCTACGATCGCGGCGGGTGGCGAGCAAAAAGACAATGTGTGTACAAGTGCCACAAGACAATGTCGCTCACATAGGAGGGGGGGGGAGAACATTGTGCAGTACAGCCGCTGATGTAAGGTGGCGGGTGGCGCCACAGACCGGTACTACCCGGCCATGGGTGGCCGCCACCTGCACAACCTCTCTGCCGCCCCCCCCCCTTCTCCCTTCTCCCTTCTCCCGTCGGCCGGTGCCACCCGATGGGCAGGACCCGTCGGCCGGTGCCACCAGACGGGCAGGACCCGTCGGCCGGTGCCACCCGATGGGCAGGACCCGTCGGCCGGTGCCATCAGACGGGCAGGACCCGTCGGCCGGTGCCACCCGATGGGCAGGACCCGTCGGCCGGTGCCACCCGCTGGGCAGGCTGGCTGTGTGCAGATACCTGACAGCGCTGATTTTGGCAGCAGCAGGTTTTGCGCGAAGGACATTTAGCGTGAAGCCAGATTTTATAAAACGAATCCTCACAGGTCTGCACCAATCAAATAGACACGCTCGGTCGCGAGCTGAGAGCGGCCGAACAAGAACATAGACAGTAGATCTATCCAACACACGTGTCTACATTAGGCATCTTTTGTCACCAGTTATTACTGTAGCGCGGCCGGTCGTTTTTCCAGGCGAGAGCCAGAGAGCAAGAGAGCCCAGGAGAGAGAGAGAGAGAGAGAGCGGCAGGTCGGTCCGGCTTTTGTGGCTTGCCCTGTCGTAGGCTATAGTTTATTTATTCGAAGAACTGGATTTTGTAAGGCACCTCAAGAAAGGGGGGGGGGGGGGAAGAGGGCGTGAAACAGGCGGATCCACCTGCTTAGTCTTGCTAGCCGAAGTGCTACTAAGTCTGTTCACTTGCGGCTTTCCGCTGAGTCTTGCTAGCCGAAGTGCTACTAAGTCTGTTCACTTGCGGCTTTCCGCTGTTGCCAACTCATCCGTGCAATCGGCTAAATGCTGGAGTAGAGCTTTCAACTCGACACGGTACACCTCGTCTGGGACCGAATCGCGACCGTGCATAAGAATATCCAGGGACCTAGCGCTGAGCGTAGTTGGTGCGTTGGGATACTTCAGCTTAGCCAACTCTCTCTCCGCCTCGCCAGCTTTGGCGATCAAGCGGCTCACACATACCTCTCGCAAGCGATAAAGAACTCGCCGTTGCCACGACGTACAGCAATCAATCCAGCGAAGATATCTCTGGATTGCAATCTCGGACTCTCCCTCGGGGCTATCCGGCAGAACGTTCGTGGACCAGGGCGCAATACTTAGAAAGGGGGGGTCGTGGGACGACGCAGGGAGAAGGTAGGGCCAGAAGAAAACAAAGTCCTCCTCTGCAAATACTTCATACAGCGCTTCATGCTCCTCATCAAACAATTTGTTAGCCTGCTGGAACTGCTGGTAGGCAGTCTTGTATTGGTTCTGAAGCCTGGTCATGGATTCGTCGTCAGGTGGTGAGTTCGGAGTTGAGTCGGTGGCCCACAGCTTGGCACGTTTGGCTGCACGGGCGGTGCGGCCTCACACTTGCAGGGCACGTCGTCGGGTGGCCAGGGCGGCGAGGCTCATGTCGAAAGATAAACAGAAGCTCAGAAAAAAGCGCAACCACCTAGTTCTTCCGTACTTTTTCTTTTCTGTCGATGGATGGCAGATCAGAAAGAGCCTGCCCCCCCACCGTGCCACGCGCGCGCCCGGCGGTCCCGTGCCACGCGCGGACTGGGGGGCGTGCGCGCCCGGCGGCCCCGTGCCACGCGCGGACTGGGGGGGCGTGCGCGCCCGGCGGTCCCGTGCCACGCGCGGACTGGGGGGGCGTGCGCGCCCGGCGGTCCCGTGCCACGCGCGGACTGGGGGGCGTGCGCGCCCGGCGGTCCCGTGCCACGCGGACTGGGGGGCGTGCGCGCCCGGCGGTCCCGTGCCATGCGCGGACTGGGGGGCGTGCGCGCCCGGCGGTCCCGTGCCATGCGCGGACTGGGGGGGTAGAGCGCGCGCGACCACCCCCTCCCCTGGAACGCGCGGGGGGGGGGGGGGGGGGGGGGGCGTGCCCCCGCCCCTCTCCCACGCGGGGGGGGGGGGCGCGGGGGGGCGCCTGCGACGACGGCCGGCGCAGTCCTGCCGAGGCCAGAATCCCCTGCCTGTCGCTCACGATGCTGCCTGCCACCAAGAAGGCCCGCCCCGACTCTGCCCTGCGCCCGCTGTACTGTGACGTCACGGGCATCTGGCCCGAGCCGGGCCGTGGCGGCGGTGGCTGGTCCGCCGACCTCCTCGGCCGCCACGACTGCGTCAAGGGCGCCAAGCTGCGCGTCCACTTCGGCCCGCCCACGCCGCCCGCCCCGCAGGCCCCCGACAGCCACGCCCTCCGGCCTGGGGCCTGACGAACTCCGCGCCCTGGCCGCCCGCCTGCTCAGCCACGGCGTGCCGGCGCTCCGCCGCGCTCTGCCGTCCGTCGATCAAGTCATCGGCTGGTGGCAGTCGGCGCAGGAAGCACACACGGCCTTCGTAGGGCAGGGCCACCACGTCGAGCTGCTGGACCTCGGCGCCGCCACCAACGACCTGCACACGCGCGTCGACCAGCCCGGGGCGCGCCTGTTGGGCACAGCGCCTGACGCCGGCCGAATTCAACGGCCGCTTCAGCGCCTGTAACGCCGACGCTTCCGCGCCGCGCCCGAGGGCGTCCCGCTCCAGGACCTGTCCCCCGCCTACCTCAAGTCCCTGCTGCAGAAGCTGATCAGGTACGGCTCGGCGCACCCCACCGACGCCGCGTTGCTCCGCGGCACCGTGCTCGCGCTCGGCCGCTCCCCCGGCTCCCTCGTGCCCCACCTGCAGGCGTTTGTCCGTGGGCCCACGTCCCTGTGCAAGCGCCTGGCCATCACGCTCTGCGAGGACGCCAGCGCCCCGCTGGAGGTGGTGCACGAGCTGCTCGCGTACGCGCTGCTGTGCACCGAGGTGCCGGAGTGGAAGCCCCCCGTCGCGCTGCTGCGGCGCTGGGCCGGCTTCGCCGTCGACGGGCTGCGCGCCGACCGCACCTGGGTGTAATACGCCGGGGGCCGCCTCCCCCCGCTCCCGCCGCCCGACGACCCGGCCGCCGAGCCCGGGTGGCGGCGTGTGTCGCGCTTGCTGGACCGGCTGGGGGGCCTGCCGCTCGACCTCCAGCTCCTGCACAGCCTGGCGTCCGCGCCACCGCCCCGCACGCGCGAGCGCTGCCTGCCCGCCAGCGCGTGGCCCATGCCTCCCTGGCACTGCCTGGACCACCACTTGCTGCAGCACCCTGCCGCTGCTGCTGCCGGCCGGCGGCGGCGAGTGGCTGCCCGTGTCCCGCGAGAACCGGGCCCGGCCGCTGGCGCACGCGCTGGGGCGCCTGTTTGCGCGCGTCACGGGCACCAACGACCGTGTGCCGGGCCGCGCGCTGGACCCCGCCCGCCCCTTTGTCCGCGCCGTGCGTGACGCGCAGATCTTTGTGCTCGCCTCGCTGACGGGCCAGGCCCGGCACCAGCGCACGCGCAGCGCCGCGGCGGAGGGCTGGGCCCGCCTGCGGCTGCCGGACGCGTGGCTCAGCGCCCTCGTGGGCCAGCACGAGTTCGAGGACGTGCCGGGCCACCACCTGGCCGTGTTCCTCAACCCCCGCGACCCGTACGGGCTGCCCCTCGTCGTCCCCGTGCCGGCGGGCCGCGGCGCGCGCAGCCCGCCGCCCCCGACCGAGGCAGAGGAGCGGGCCGTCCGCGCTGGGTTCTGGGCCAAGCTGCAGGCCGGCGGCCGCGCGCCTGCTGCTGGAGACGGGGGGCCTGCTGCGCGGCCGGCTCTGGCTCTTGAGTGCGTGCGTGCAGAAGCTGGAGGTCGTCGATGCGCTGCTGCTGCGCTGGGTGCGCCAGCGCCTGGCGGACTCCCTGGCCCGCCGGGCCCGGGCCACGGCCGCGGTCGCGGCCGAGTGGGCCGGCTTCGGCGAGGAGCAGCCGCAGCCCGCGTTCAAGCACCAGGCCGAGGCGCTGGCCGCCCTGCTGGAGCGGCCCGAGCGCAACTTGCTCAAGATGGACGCCGGCAGCGGCAAGTCCCGCATCGCGCTGTAATTGGTGCAGAGCCTGCTGGCGCGGGCCGCGGAGCCGCCGCGCTACGTGCTGTGGTCCCTGCCCGTGAGCGCGCTGGATGGGGTGTACCGGGAGGTCAAGCGCTTCACGAGCCGGGTGCAGCTCTACGACAAGACGAGGCGCGGGCTGCCGGCCGTGGTGCGCTGCCACGAGGCACCCCTGCCCGGCTACGTGGCCCTGGTGCCCGAGGACCGGCTGCGGGAACACTGGCCCGCCCTGCTGCAGGTGGTGCACGAGAGCATGTTTATCTGCGACGAGTTCCACCGCGCCTCGGCGGTGTCCACGCAGCGGACGTGCTCCGCGCTGGCCGTCGCCGCGCGCGCGCGTTACCTGCTCCTGCTGAGTGGCACCCCGGTCCTGAACAAGTCGCTGTTCGGCCTGCTCAAGTGGCTGCAGCTCGTGTGCCCCTTCCCGGTCGGCCCGCGCAACCTGCTGCTGGCCTTTGCGTGCTGCGTGAACAACCGGTTCGAGACCGGCGTCCACGTGGTGGAGCGGGTGGTGATGACGCCGGAGGGCGACGGACAGCCGGCCGAGCGCGGGGTGCCGCTGCCGGAGCTGCTGCGGCGGGCCTACGCGGCCGTGACCCCGGTGCTGGTCCGCGAGACGCTGGCCCTGGTGCGCGCCGAGCCCAGGTGTCCGGTGTACCTGATTGCGCGCGACCGGGCGCACCAGGCCGAGCTCGTGCCGCTGCTGGCGGCGGCCGGCCTGCTGGTGTGCACGCTGTCGGCGCAGGCGCCTCTCACGTTCACCGACGGCCTGGTGGCCAAGGGCGCGTGCCCGGACTATGACGTGGTGGTAGGTTACCTGCGCTTCGCCGAGGGCTTTACCCTGACACGCTGCGGGGCCACCGTCAGCAGCGTGTACCTCAGCAACCAGGCCACTCGCAGCCAACAGCTCGCGCGGGTGAACCGCCTTGGCCAGCGGCGGCAGACGGTGCAAGAGGTGACGGTCGTCAGCGGGGTGCTCGAAGTCATCCACCGCAACTACGAGACGGTACGTTCCAGGATCTGCTGCGTTGTTTGGGCCCGGTCATCACCGAGCAGGACTTGCCTAGCGACCGCACCAGCACCAGTAGCGCCGGGTCTAGTGTGGTCTGAATAAAAACACTCGGCAGAGGCACCGGAGAGCGTGGTGTGCTATTAATAACTTGCCAATACCAGGGGTGACTGTCCGGCCAAGAAATGTGTACGTGTCACGGTAGCTTGTTGTTGGTCTTAACAATTCGCTGGCGCCACCCGGCAGTAGCTAGCAAAAAAGCAGGTAGGAGTCACTGTAGCGTAGTATTTAATAACAAAGCGCGGTACGCGCGCGGGGGGGGGGGGGCCAAACCCCCCCCCCCCCCCCCCGGGTCGCGGGGAGGGGGCAGCGCCCCCCCCCCCCCCCCCCGGCCCGGCCGACCGCTGACTCCCCGCCCGCTCTCGACAGGCTCTGTCTTGTAGCGCCCCCTCCCCTTCTGCGGGCGCCGGCCTATGGCCGTGCAGGCCCCCCCCCCCCCCCTTCCCCCACTGCCTGTACCAGATTTCCTTATATTTTATTTGAGACTGCGTTAACCATGCTTCGGACGCACCTTTTTAGAAATTAGGCTTTCCCCACCAACCCGAGCCCGCCCATCCGGTGTCTTGCGTCCTCCTCCCCCCCCTGAGCAGCTAGGGCGCACGCAGCCCGCCGCCACCAGTCTGCCACTGAACATTAGTAGTAGGCTCGGTCTGCCACTGAACATTAGCAGTAGGCTCTACCACACCCGCGGACGTAGGAGCCGTTGCAGAGCTGGCAGGTGGCTCGGCTGGATACCGCGGCCCGCATCATAGATACCATTATATTGGAATATCGCGGTGCACGTTTCCGCACCTAGCGACGACGCAGCTAGGTTCCAGCCAGTGAGATTCTGATCAAGGACACAGTTGCCGCTAAACATACCGGACACCCCTAGTGCTGCCGCGGCGACCGACACGTCCCAGGCGCCCAGGGGCTGGTTGAAGGCGCACGTATAGTCCTGGCAGGCGAAGGCGCGCGTCATGTCGGACACTTTGCTAGTGTTCCAGCCATTGATGTTTTGGTTGAAAGCTATGGCACCCTCGAAAACGCCGTACAGGCTCGTGACGGACGAAGTGTTCCACGCGCCCAGCGGCTGGTTGAAGGCAGACGCACCCCTGAAAGCCCAAAACAGGGTCTTGACTCTGCCCACGTTCCAGGCACCGAGGGGTCGATTGAACGCGTTGGCCCCGGAGAACGTCCAAAGCAGGCTGGTGACCCGGCTCGTGTCCCAGCTCTCGACGCTACCGTTGAAGGCGACCGCACCAGTGAAGGTGTAGGCGAGGCTATCCACACCGCTCGTGTTCCAGCCGCCGAGGCCCTGGTTGAACTTGGCACAGCTCTGAAACAGGCGAAGGAAGCCATTGGGGTGGGTAGCGGGCGTGAGCCACGACCAGTCCCAGTCGCGCGCGTCGCCCACGAACTCTCTCATCCCGTACAGCAGGTACTCGGGCGCCACGCCGTGCAGGGCCCGCGAGCCGGCCGTCGGCGCCAGGTAGCGCAACGGATACCCGCCTACTGCCCACGTGAAGAGCGGGGTCGTGCTGCACGGGGTGGTACAGCTGCGCGTCGCCCCACGCCACCACGTCCACCACTCGGGCGCCCTCTACGTACCGCAGCCCGTCGACGCGGCCGCTCAGGCGCAGCCAGTGGTCGCCGGCGCTGGTGTACACGTGCGCGCAGACGGCGCCGTTGGCGTGCGCGCACGAGCCGTGCGGTGACCCGTCCCCCCAGTCCACCGTAAAGTTCGCGCCCGGGCCGGCAGCGGGTGACAGCGTCAGCGTGGCAGTGGCGTTGGGGACGTGCGTGCGCACGAGCGCCAGGAAGTTAGAGCGCGAGCACGCGGCGGGCCAGTGCGCCTGGCTGAGCGCCGTGTACGGCGCCAGCCGGGCGCAGTCTGCCGAGCCCGGCGCGAGCGCGGGCGTCGACCAGCCAGTGAGCGCTTCCCGGAAGTCGCTGCCTAGCCCTCGGAACAGTTGGTCGAAGCGCGACAGGCTCGGCAACGACGTCCAGCCGCCGACCCCCGTCCACGTGAGCGCGGCGCTGCCCGCAAACAGTTCGCTTACGTCCTCGAGCCGCGCGGTGTCCCAGCGCGACAAGTCTAGCTCGGTCAGCGCCGGCAGGCCCGCGAACGCGCGGCTGGCGTTGCGCAGCCGGCGCGTGTCCCAGCCTTGCGTGCCGCCCAGGCTGCGCAGGCCAGCGGAGCACTCGAACAGGCCGACCGCCGACTCGGCGCCCGACACGTTGAGCCCATAGCTCACGTCCGGCAGCGGCGTGGTGAGGCCGGCGAAGCTGTAGTCCCAGCTCTACACGAGCCCAGCGTCCGCCAACGAGTTCAACGGCGGCACGTACGTGAGCCCCGGGGCCGCGTACAGGTGGTAGCCGCTCGTCTCGTGGAAGCGCAGCTCCCCCCACCGCCTCACGGCGCGCAGCCGCAGGCCCGCGGGCGCCGCGGCATGCCAGGCCGGCGTCAGCGCCCAGCCGCGCACGGGGTAGCGTCCGCCGGGGTCCGCCGTCACCGTGTACCGGCCGGCCAGCGCGTACGTGTGCGCGCAAGGCGCGGCGCCGGCGTCCAGGCACTGCGTGGGGGGCGAGCCGTCCCCCCAGTCGACCGTGAACGACGTCGGGACGGCGGCCTGGGCCTGGCGGCGGCGGTGCGCCTGCGCGGCGGGCGGCCACAGGGGCCACCCGAACGTGTCCTGCGGGGCCGCTGTCTCGAGCTCCAGCACCGTGGCGCCGCCGGGGCACACGACGGAGGGGCACGCCTCCTCTTGGGTCGGGCACTGCACGGGGTACGGGCACCCGGCGCCGGCGGCCCGGAGCCAGCCGAGCAGGAGGAGCCACGGGCGCCACAGCCGGTGGGCGGGGTCAAGGTGCATCTCTAACCGCGGCGGGCGTGGTTTTGTCCAGTGTTTGAGGATACTTGGCAGTGGCTCGTGCGTGGCGCCCGCGCCGGCGGGGAGGCCCGGGGAGGGGGGGGGGGGGGGGGGGGGGGAGGCGGACACGACAAGCAGTAGAGGGGGACCGGGCTCTCCTCGCCCGCCCAAAGTCCCCCCTCTTTCCTGTCTGTTCTTCCTCCCCCTTGCACCCCGCCTCTGCCGTCTGCCCTCCCCCCCCCCCCCCCCCCCCGGACTACGCGCAGTGGCGCAGGAAGCGGGCCAGGGGGGCGGGGCCGCCAGCGCCGGCCTGCATGAGTGCCAGAGAAAACCCCCGGGGGTCCCGACGACGGCTTGTGAGGAGGCCATGCGGTCGCCTGCGCGGGCCGTGCTCCCCCGGGGCCCGGGGGGGGGGGGGGGGAGAGGGGCAGGCGCTCCCCACGCCCCAGGCCGCGGGGAGGAGGAGCGCCTCCCCCCCGGCCGTCGGTCCGTGTGCTGTAGCTTCTCTCCCCCCCCTGGCCTAGCGCTGTGCCGGGCCGGCCTGTACCAGATTCGCTTTTGATCTACACTGGGTGACGCAGCTTTCGCACACACCTTTTCTTTAATTAACTTTTTTTTACCAACCCGGAGTCTGCGCTCTCAGCGTCTCGCGGCTCCTCCAGGCCGGGCGGTTGGTGCCGCCTGCTCGCTCAACAGCAGGGTCCGTGCGGCGCTCGGGCTAGCCTACCCCTAGAAACTGTCTGGCGGGCGCCAGGTCAGGCTGAGAGGGCGTGCGTGTATCTAACTAGAGCAGCGTCTTTTTATAATAGTTCTGGTCTGCCGGCCGGGGTCTGCGTCGTCTTCCGCCGGCGCTGCGCTAGTGGGGAAGCCTCCAGTCTCGCTGAGAATTACCCACCTCCCCGCATTCTCCTCCTGGCAGTGCCCGGGTATCAGGAAAAGCGAGTACAAGAAAGCAAGGAACAGGAAGAGCGAGTACCAGCAAGCAAAAGGACAAGGATAAGAGGGCAGGGGTTGCGGCTTATTGCTTCCTACAGCTCGGCTAGCCGTACTCTTACCAAGACTCTCTCCATTTGCTGTTCATGCAGGATTCCCCTAGCGCGAGTGTCTTCGGAATGCCCTGTTGCTTACCTAAACTGGAATATTCGGAGGTCGACCACACCCGCGCACGTACGAGCCGTCGTTGCAGAGGGCAGGCAGGTTGCTTGGCCTGATACCTACGCCATACAGGAGGATCCCCTCCGGCTGGAACATTTGCGTGCAACCATATGAGTCTAGGTTCCAGGCCGTCAGATTCTGATCGAAAACACAATTGCCAGCGAACATATCACCTACACTCCCTGTCGTCACGGCGGCCGACATGCCCCAGCTGCCCAGCGGCTGGTTAAACGCACACGTGTTTATAGGGCTACAGGTGAAAGTGCGGTAAAAAGAACGGACAGTGCGAACGTCCCAGCTGTCCAGGTTCTGGTTGAACGAGTACGCGTTCCTGAACGCGTGCGTCAGGAAGGAGACCCTCCTTACGTCCCAGCTACCGATCGGCTGGTTAAAGGCGTTCGCGCCTTGGAAAGTGCTCAGCAGCGTGGTGACCCGCCCCGTGTTCCAGCCTCCGATCGGCCGGTTAAAAGCCCACGCGCGCATGAAAGTCCCTTGTAGGCTCGTGACCTGGCTCGTGTCCCAGCCCCCGATGTGGCCGTTGAAGGCCCTCGCATTCCCAAAGGTGGACTCCAGGCTGGCCACGCCGCTCGTGTCCCAGTCGTCCAGGTCCTGGTTGAACTTGACGCAGTCCTGGAACAGGCTGCGGAAGCCGTTGGGGTGGGTAGCGGGCGTCAGCCACGACCAGTCCCAGTCGCGCGCGTCGCCCACAAACTCACTCATCCCCCTCAGCAAGTGCTCGGGCGCCACGCCGCGTAGGGCCCGCGAGCCGGCCGTCGGCGCCAAGTAACGCAGCTGGTACTCGTTGACAGGATCAGGGGCCATAGGGGGCGCCGTCCGCGTGAAGAGCGGGGTCGTGCTGCCTACCGGATGGTACAGCTGCACGTCGCCCCACGCCACCACTTCCATCATAAAGGCGCCCTCTACGTACCACAGCCCGTCGACGCGGCCGCTGAGGCGCAGCCAGTAGTCGCCGGCGCTGGTGTACGTGTGCGTGCAGACGGCGCCGTTAGTGTGGTTACAGGCGCCGGGCGCCGACCCGTCCCCCTAGTCCACGCCGTACGTGCCGCCCTGGGCGGGGCCGGCCGTGGGCGACAGCGTCAGCGAGGCGACAGCGCTAGGGTAGGTCGTGCGCACGAGGGCCAGGAAGTGCGAGCGCGAGCACGCGGCGGGCCAGTGCGCTTGGCCGAGCGCCGTGTACCGCGCCAGCCGCGTGCAGTCGACCGAGCCAGGCGCGAGCGCGGGCGTCGACCAGCCGCCGAGCGCTTCCCGGAAGTCGCTGCCTAGCCCTTGGAACAGCCCCGCGAAGCGCGACAGGCTAGGCAGCGAGGTCCAGCCGCCGACCCCCGTGCGCGTGAGCGCCGCGCTGCCCGCAAACAGTTCGCTCACGTCCTCGAGCAGCGCGGTGTCCCAGCGCGACAAGTCGAGCTCGGTCGGCGCCGGCAGGCCCGCGAACGCGCGGCTGGCGTTGCGCAGCCGGCGCGTGTCCCACGCGCTCGTGCCCCACAGGCTCTGCAGGCCAGCGGAGCCCTCGAACAGGCCGACCGCCGACTCGGCGCCCGACACATTGAGCCCGTAGCTCAGGTCAGGCAGCGGCGTGGTGAGGCCGGCGAAGCTGTAGTCCCAGCTCTGCACGAGCCCCGTGTCTGCCAGCGAATCCAGCGGCGGCACGTACGTGAGTCCCGGCGCCGCGTACAGGTGGTAGCCGCTCGTCTCGTGGAAGCGCAGCTCCGCCCACCGCCGCACGGCGCGTAGCTGCAGGCCCGCGGGCGCCGCGGCGTGCCACGCGGGCGTCAGCGCCCAGCCGCGCACGGGGTAGCGCCCGCCGGGGTCCGCCGTCACAGTGTACGTGCCGGGGGCGGCGTACGTGTGCGCGCACGGCGCGGCGCCGGCGTCCAGGCACTAGTAACCGCACCAGTACCGCAGAATAATAACAATGTTAATGAGGTGAAGCAGGAGGAGAAGAAGGAGGAGTTGAAAAACTTAGAGACAAGACTCCAAAATTTCGTAAAGTTCTTGTTCTCGCAGTCAATATACACAGGCCCGATGCTCTGTGTTATACGGAACTTTATTGTGAAACATTGAAGACAATATTAAAAGTTGGTAATGATACGATGGCGAATATTAATATTGTCGGCCGGAAGTTTTTTAATCGATACCGGGACTGGGTGGACGGAAATATGAAAAATTCGACTGGCACTCTGAAGGGAGTGGGTAGCCGGACGGTCATCACGGGAATCATCACACTGACCTTTAAATTGAAATCCGCACGAGTATACCGCATGGACCTTTATGTCGTTCCCGGTTACCACGGGTCAATATTACTATCGTATGACCAATCGGCTACGATGGGGGCTGTGATTGATTGCGCCGCACTGCGAGTGATATATGGAGTAAAAAGAGGAGAAAAGAACGATATTGATCCCTTCAACGCTACTGACTCTTATGAGGCTTATGAGCTGAGTCTAGCGACGGATCACAAAAAGATGGCCATCGCACATGAGGCACTTGAGGTGTACGTTCACCCCCATGTTGTAAGACTGGATGAGCTGTCCTGGACCGACAATTGGGAATCCCAAGTGTGCACTGTCACAGTTCCGACATGCCATTGGGACAAAAAGTCTATTGATGACTTAATCGAGAAGCGAAAGGAGGAGATTATATGTGTCGCACAAAGAAGCCCGTCGTTGGCGAGATTCGCGGAAGGAGTAGGAACAGATGTCCATATTACTAACGGATACTGTTTCCATGCGAAAGTAGGAGAAGAAAAAAGGGAGGCGTTTGTACCAAGGAGAACGGGGCGAATCCCGGATACTCCACCAGAAACTATTAAAAGTTTTATTACTGATTTCTGGGGTGACGAGCCCACGTGGCCGCGTTCACGAACTGAAGTGAAGAAATGCTTACGGACTTTATTCGAAAATAATAAGCCGTATACTATTATCCTGCCATATAATGAGAAGGCGATATGGGCGCAGGAAATAAGGGACCGGCTTATTGATCATCCTATACCGGTACCATCTCGCAAGCAACAGCTAGTGGTGGCTTGTCGTATGGGAACTCGTGAGCAGAGCAGTGCATACAAGCGGAAGCTCAGAGACCTCGACAAGTTGAAATTGATACCGCAAGCATTCACATGCTTTGATGGTTTTTACACCCGTAAAGCTCCTTTGCAATACACGAGACTCATTGACATGCTGGTGGAGCTCGGTAAAGATGATGAGCCGGACACGGTCACGTATGAAAAGACGGGCCTAAGTGATGTCTCGGAAGAGGACTTAGGCTTGGAGGAGGACAGAGAACCCCTCAAGCAACATAAGCAGATGTCTGATGAAGATTTTCAAGAGGCGGCGCGGAAAATATTGGAAGAAGGAGTAGGCACGGAGAAGGAGAAGGAGCTTTTAAAAGCCAAAGTAGAGGCGAACAAGGAAATTGTTGACCCTCCACATGCAGGTGGTGTCAAGCCTGAAGATTTCACTGCGGTTATTTACAAAATACCGGGTGCGGAGCCGTCACCGGCACCACGAAGGGCGAATTTGAGTATACATGAGGCAAAGATAGCGGAGGAGCTAGCAAGACAGCTGCTCAATGAGGACTTTATTGAGAGATCAACATCTCCAATAGTCTCACAACCGAGAATAGTGCCGAAGCCAGGAGGAGAATGGCGCCTGACAGTTAACTATGCTCGTGTTAACAAGGTGCTGGAGGAAGAGAGAAATCCTCTCCCGACATTAGAAAAAGGAAGGAGAGTACTGCGGAATACAAAATTCTATTCGGTCATTGACCTTAAGAATGGCTTCTGGCAGATACCACTGGAGGAAAAGTCCAGATGGCTGACGGCGTTTGTGGTGGGTATGGAAATATACCAATGGAAAGTGCTTCCGATGGGCCTCAAGCAAGCCCCAGGACTTTTCCAGAAGGCGATGCAGAAGATGTTGAGCAGTCAGTACGATGATTTGTCTGACGGAGGCTTTATGAGAAGGCGGGGACAGAAGGCGGGAGAATATGCATTTTGCTATATCGATGACATTATCGTATACTCTAACACAATGGAGGAGCATATCGATCATTTGTCCGATATATTCAGGCGCATCGGAGCTTTTGGCCTGAAGTGCAATCTAAAGAAGTGTCAACTTGCCAAGACGAGTGTGACATACTTAGGGTACGAGATCTCCCATAATCGAGTCTCGATATCCAAAGAGAAGAGGGAGGAGATTATGAATCGACCGATACCAAAGAACCGCACTGAATTGCACTCATTCCTTGCGATGGCGCAATACTATAGCCAGTTTATACCCGATTGGGGTGCAACACGGGCTAAGTTGGAGAAAATGATAGATTTTGGAGACTTTGAGAAGTGGGGCGAAGAGGCTTTGCAAGCGTTTCATGCGCTCAAAGATCTTATTTATAAAGACCCGAAAGACGGAGGACTGGTGTTAACGATGCCCGACTTTACGAAAGAATTCGTAGTCGATACAGACGCATCTAAGTTTGCGATTGGGGCTGTATTACAACAAGAGGATGAGGAGAAGAAATTACGCCCAATCATGTTTATTAGTAGGAAGTTGTGTGCGGCGGAGAGAAACTATTGCACAAGGCAAAGAGAGGCGTTAGCGGTGGTGTGAGCCCTCAAGAGGCTCAGAGAGTATTTGTGGGGAGGACCTCAATTTACTGTCAGAACTGATCATCATAACCTGTTATGGTTGATGAATCATGAACAGACTGGACGGCTGGCGCGGCGGCAAGCGTTCTTGTCTTGTTTCGATTTTACAATGGTCCATCTACCGGGAAATCGAAATGTGGTCGCTGATAGCCTCTCTAGGCTAGAGTTTAACTCAGAAGTATCGGCGTTGGTGTCCACGGTGGAGATGGAAGACTTGTGCACTGATAAGGTGTATGAGGTCAGCCACATTGAGGCGATGGAGATGGCGAGTGGAGTCCGATATGATCGCACAGGTCTACGGTACAGTCCACAAGGCCCGGATCACGGGATATGTTGTGAGCTACATACCCAGGAGGACGCTGAGTGGTCCTATGAGGTATATGAGAATGCAAAGACGAACATAAGAGAGGAAGAGGAGACGCAGGATGTTTATGCGGAGCCTCCTCAAGAGCGGAGAAGTGACCTAGACGATGACCCGGAAAGAATCGGGATACGGCTAGAAGATGGTACTTTCCATATAGCCTCGCCTACCGCATGGAGGCAACAACAGGCTCAAGATCCGGAGTTTAAGGAACTCATACAGTTATATCAGAACCCGGATGAGCTGAAGATGACGAAAGCGATCAAAGATCAGATGAAGGAGATGGGATGGAGAGATGGTCTACTGTGGTACAAGGGCCCTCACGGTCGCTATGCGTCACAGCCAGACAAATGGACCCTTTGGGTACCGGAGAGTCTGAGACGATTTATATTTGTCGCAGCCCACAATTGCCCACTTTTGGCGCATCCGGGTCGACAACGAACTCACATGTTCGTAGCGAGGCAATTCTGGTGGAAGAAGATGAAGGAGGAGATAGATCAGGCGGTGGATGCATGCATCCCGTGCAAGATAAACAAAACACCACTGAAGGCAAATTTCGGCCTGATTGGCGAATTTCCTCTTCATGCGGGGATGTTTGAGTTTATACACATTGATCACGTGGGACCTTTCCCAGAATCGAAGGATGGTTACAAATGCCTCCTCACGGCTATTGACAGAGCCACCAACAATGTGTGGATCATCCCTGTCACAGACGTTACCGGCAAGACGACGGCCGAGGCGCTGATCGATAGGATCATCTCACAGATCGGAGTACCAAGAAAGATATGTTCTGATCGAGGCTCGGACTTTAATAACGAGGTCATCGACAAACTATCTAAGTATTACGGGATGAAATGGCAATATGTTACTGCCTATAACCCGCGAGCAAATGGGAAAATCGAGCGGGTACACAGACCCCTCAAAGCCTCACTAAAGATGTATTGCACGAAAAAGGAGAATCAAAGAGCATGGGTCGAGGCAGCACCATCATTTGCGTTTGCAATGAACTGTCTACCCTCTACGGCGTTAGGAGGCTCGAAGAGCTCAATCTCGCCATATCAGTTAGTATATGGGCGTGAGCCTGATATCCCGACTTCGCTCCTTCACCCAAAAGACATTTGGGCGGATGCGGATGAGTTGTTTGGGATGAGACTTAGAGTGAAGATGGAGGCGGAACAAATAGTCAGGGCGCATAGAGAGGCGGAGCGCCGAAAGACTGATGCTGAAGGGGTGCGACAAGCGCACTTGGATCAGATCAAATTCCAGGTCGGGGATATTGTACTGTTGTATCATCCTCAGGTCCCGAAAGGAGTCAGCTCTAAGCTGTTCACTCACTGGAAAGGACCTTATCAGATTATGGAACAGACGGGACCTCTGAACTACAAGATCAGGGGTAGAGGGAAGGTGCAAGTTGTGAATGTAAGAAGGCTGATTAAGTATGATCCCTTCTTAGTGGAAGATGAATCCGTTGAGGAGGCGTTAAAACGGATGAAGGACGATTTCAAAGAGGTGCCGCCCATCCACAAGGAGGCTGGCATAGACCAAGACGATGCTTAGCACCGATAGCTGAGAAGGAGGAGAGTGAGGTGGACAGTAAGGAGAAGACTGACCGCATAAGCGCGGTGGGGACTCAGTCCAAGTCTCCGCGAGAGCATAGCGGAAAGAAGGAGAAGACCACAGAGGCGCAGCTAAGGAGAGCGCGGAATGATCTTATCAACGACCAACCGAGGAAGGCGATGAGGTCGATGGGATCAAAGGACGTCCACCAGGAGGAGGAGGAGACGGACACTGACCCAAACGCGGGCAACGTTGAGATTGTCCATGAGCGATGGAAGGAAGGCGATGCGATAGCAACCATCGCATGGGTGAAAGATGCTTTCTATCTGATGAGACCAGCGGAACAACATGTCGCTGATGACACTCTCTCAGACTTATACTTGATGCGGGTCGTGGCGGTCCCACGACAGATGCATGTCACACGGACACTCAAAATATCATCAGCCGCAAAAATAGTACAACCGATACTCCAGTTTTGGAGAAGTATGGACCCGGTTGAGGATCCAAAGGCAAGACATTATCTGCCAGTATATAAAGACGCAAAAAGTCTCGAGACATGGGATGATACAATTACTCCCAGAGACAAGGATTACACTGCGTGGACCATTCAGACACTGCCAAGAGGAGTGCTTGATATCCCTTTTGAATTATCGTTGGGCGGAATCCCTAATAAGATCTGGGACATTCTCGAACAGTCAAAGTTTGATCTGACTTTTGTTGGTGGTCCTCCACCAGGTAAAGAAATCCGTGCCAGACGACGAAGGCAGTGAAAAAGAAATTATTTTTCTTTATGCGTTTCAAACAAACTGGTTGATTGCCCACGGCGTATCATGATTTGATCATGCATCATCAGTTATCAATATGAATATTAAAAAGACTCAGTGATATAACTTGGCATTCGATCGCAACATACGAGTGCGAAAGGTCGATCGACGATGATACTACACAGTATACGGGGATCGCTAGTGTATTGAGCGATGGTGTTCCCGGGTATGACCCTTTCCAAGTCCTGGGATGATGTTCTCGAAAATGAAATGTTCTCTGAAACTTTCATAAAATTATTTTTTACGATAGATTATATACTGTCGTACCTGAGCACGGTCAATCTCTACTTGTGTCGGTATATCGCAGGGTCGGGTACATACACCTCGACTTCGGATATAGCTATTAGGACTGGCCCCCTAATAGTATATCATAGGATATCCGCCTTATACAAGGGTATGTCATTAAAAAAGACAATGTACTTACGATCTCCCTGTGAATAATAATAATAATAATAATAATAATAATAATAATAATAATAATGATAATAATAATATTAATAATAATAATAATAATAATAATAATAATAGTGTATCTCCTGCCAATTGCTGAGCCAAAAGGCCATGTGCATCCAGTCCTCCATTCCATAAGGAAAGTCTCCACACCAATCGGTGGAATAAAGGAAGTGACGGCATAGAACATTACTCTAGGAGCTTTATACCAATCAGCCCATGGAAAGGACCGATGGCCTATGTACTCCCTAATAATAATAATAATAATAATAATAATAATAATAATAATAATAATAATAATAATAATAATAATAATAATAATTTACTATATCTGAGGCGTACTGATGCAGCTAATGGCATATCCTCAACGGACATAAGCCTCCAATACCCTTGTTCGAGGTCCTCCACCCCCCCGTGTCAGTCTCTCGCCTGATGATCGGGGCCACCGATGGAGCTCCTGAGGGCAAGACTGCACTAAGCCGAGGTTATTCCGCAGTCCCAGCAACCTCTTGCAAGACGTCACCGAATGTGCAAGTGCATACACCAAGCGCGGTTGCAAGAGCTGCCTCGAAACCCCACCCATAACAATCTGGTGTCTGCTGGGTCCTGGGCTATCAACCAGCATATGCGGAGTTTAAGATCTTTTACGCGCGCAACGACCCTCCTCCCCAGCATCTACCACCAAAGGGTTATGAGTTGGCGTCACAGTTTAACGCCTTGAGGCCATTGGGCTGGAACTCTGTTTAGCAAGTGTGACTAGGTTTTTTCATCGGGATTTCCCTCAAATATGTCACAGTCAACACTCCAAGGCAGATAATAATAATAATAATAATAATAGTGCTTCTCTGTCAATGGCTGATGCATTTCTGCACATGCGCCTCCATCGTCTCACCCGTGAGGGGAGTACGAAGAATTGACGATAAGCTCTAATGACACCCCCGCAAGGGCAGTTCCAACACTTCCAGACGGGCCGTTATGTTCAATGAAAATACTGGTCCAGAAATAGACCGGTATGTTCAATGAAAATACTGGTGGCACCGACGGGAATCGAACTGGCGACAGGGCCCAGATGGTAGAACTTGACCACTGGGCTATCACGGTGTCCAGAATAATAATAATAATAATAATAATAATAATAATAATAATAATAATAATAATAATAATAATAATAATAATAATAATAATAATAATAATGATAATGATAATGATAAGAAGAAGAAGGAGATCAAAGGGGGAATCGTACTACAGCACCACGTTGCTTGTATTTTTTTTATTAATAGTACGTTTGTTCTTGACATACTGCCGAGAAAAAAAAAAAAAAAAAGAGAGAGAGATTGAGGGAAGGAGTTCAAAAATCTACAAGAATGGCTGGAGAATCCGCTTTGACGTGCCGTATGAGGATATATTTATCGTCTTTTAGCGTCTATCCGTGGGTCGATGCGCTGTGTGGCATGACTCCATAGCGCATACTATTTGCAGAAAGAAATCAGAAGGTGTATGACGAAAATGCTATTTCCGTCATAAAATCGGGAGGGGGTACTGTAGGCATCATTCCCATCTTTTGAGGACTGTGTTTGGTTGTATTACCGACTTTTTACGAGCTATCGTTGGGGGCATTACACTTCCCTTCAATCGCATATACGATCCCAAGAAGGAAAAGAAGCCATCAATCTCGAGCCGAACCTCGACAGCCCACATCATGATTCCTTCCGCTCACATTTATTAATCATGAGCTCTCTACTGCTAATTAACGGGGGTTATCGGATAAACCGGGGACTTTGAGGGGGGATTGTAGGCGCAGATAGATAAGTATGTGCTACATTAATATACCCCTCTGTCCACACAGACACAATAAGAGGTCGTTAATATTAATCATAGTATATAACTTTTGTATTAAGACCGGAGGTCTAGCCTTACGAGCTCAAAGGAAAAGTAACAAAAGGAATTTAATAAACGATATTGAACACAACAGGTTCAAAGCTAACAGCCACTTCTTAAGTAGAAAGGGTTGTCAGAACTGAACCCAAACAACAAGCCAAAGGGAAAACACCGGTCAAGCCGGATGTCCCTTTGACCGGTTCATCTGACACGTTGCGTTACGTCCGTAACCTGCACAAATGCCAAAAACATATCACCAAAACACAACCCATAAGTGCAATTTCCCTTATTTAGCCTTAAATATCCCAGTCACGGGAAAAAAAAAGGCCAAATTTCACGGAATTTTCCGTGATTTTTATCCAAACTTCAAACGGATACTACAGGTGCTGTAGAAGGATCGGGTCAACGCTATCATACTAATGTGGGAGACTATTCCATATTAATGCTACACATTCGTGTAATCTGCATTTTAATAATCATCTCCACGCCGGTAAACGGTTAAGTGTAAAATCTAGGTTTTAAGGTCCTATGGGATTTAAGCTTCCTAGCTTATCCTCCCATATTCCTTATCCTAATACATCACTAAAACCGGATATATTTATCAGAACCGGAAATGTAATAAGAATTCATCTTATAATACATTTAATAACAAGAACTTACTTCCCAGAGTAAATTCTCGTAAAGTCCCAATAGCGTAAAAACCATGTAGTATACCGTGGGTGTTACATAGCACCCCTTCCCCCTCCTTTGAGATCGCTCGGATCTCAACTCTGGAGTAATACCCACGGAGACTACAACTCGTATAATCTCGTAAGTACCGGCTTTTTGGGGAATCCTAGCCGATCAACCCCCATTCCAAGAGCGCCCTAGCTCGACTCCTGATCAAATCTTATCGAGAGCCATCCAACGAATTAAAGGCTTGTGCTTCTTGTGGGCTAAGTTACTAGACTCGCTAGACTTAATACTGCCCG
Source organism: Paulinella micropora (assembly GCA_019918135.1). Taxonomy (NCBI): domain Eukaryota; phylum Cercozoa; class Imbricatea; order Euglyphida; family Paulinellidae; genus Paulinella; species Paulinella micropora. The sequence goes on from WBZZ01005643.1 coordinate 37,728, forward strand.
AAGACCGTGAGGTGTGGCACTCGGCCATCTCCGTCTTCTTCCATACGCGCGCGATTTCCCGAAGTCACAGTCCCATAGTCTGTTTGACCATCATACAGACCCTGTCTAATCCGTCAAATGTGAATGGTGCCTTGGCCCCGGAGTCCGAATTCACCGACCCCCGCAAGTCCAAATCATAAAACGACGATGGTCTTTTCGCCGAGTTCACCTTTTGTACTGTGCCCATATAGTTTTAATGTTGAGTAGGACTCTCAGTACCATTTATCCAACACACGCCATGGTCTAGCGTGCGCCCAACTTCCCGACCCGAATTCCCTTTCCTTCTACATTCCTTGCATCCGGGATGCTACTTATCCCTTAAGGCTCGGATGTTTCTTCCCACGCACCGTTTCCGTCGCGTGTGCACCCCCCACCAGCCCCAAGTCAACCCCGCTCTCCTTGAGCATGTCCCACACCTTCTGTGGGATGTGTCCATCGTGCAACACAAAGGGGAAATCCAACACCCCCCTCGGCCAGGCCGATATGGTCCACGCCTCGTGATCCCTGTCCCCCTTACGAGTGGCCGGATCAATATTGGCGTCCCATAGTACCTCCCTATTAGCCGCATCCCACCATACCGGGACATACTCGCGGTACATCCGGTTTTCAACCGTATCCTTATCCCAAGACCGGTAAAACTGAAGCATAGGTGGAAGGCTTCTAAGCGCACTCCCTGACGATCGAGTCTTCCTCGAGTCCTTCGCCAGCCCCACGACCTTCATCACAAAGAGAGTATCCTTGTCCCCTCTTGCCACGAATCTAGTCGGGGGCCTGACCAGATAGAACTGATTCAGAACCCAGGTCATCCCCAGTGTCTTATTACCCTCCTTCCCTAACTTGTGCTTGACGTCCACCTGCGAGGGCCCAACCGGCTCCTCCGGCCCCGTCTGCACTTCCAATCTTCTACGCTTCCTCGGTTTACTTCCCGGTTCCGAGTAGATCAGATCGTTATCTGCCGCCCTCTTTGCCGCCTCCGTGGGCGGTTTGCGACTCGTATCTGACCCCTTATCCACGGGCTTAGGCCCTTTGGAGCTGATCAGGCCATTACCCCTCTCGGGGGCTCGTGCCTTCATCTCCTCCGTCCGCTCATCGGGCTTCCCACCATAGGGTTCCTGATCTGTTCCCAGTTTAGGAGGGTCCTGAAACTCCCCCCTTTCCCTGACGAGCGCTTCCCTCAGCGTCTCGTTCTCCATTAGGAACGGATCGTACTTGATGAGGCGGCGAACATTAACAATCTTGTTCTCCCCTCTGCCTCTAATCCGATAGTTAAACGGCCCCGTCTGTTGTACCACCTGATAAGGCCCCTTCCAATGCACAAACATCTTCGAAGAGATGCCCTTAGGGACCTGTGGGTAGTATAACATGACAATGTCTCCTGGCTTATACGTCACCATAGACAAGTCCTGCTCCAAGGGTTCCTTGCTTAACTGACGGGTCTGTTCCGCCAACCTCGCCTGTCTGACCGCTTGCATGGCCTCCATGGACACACGCATGCGTACCCCCCAGAGTTCATCCTCATCCATGGCCAAACCAGGTCCATCCTGAAATACCAAGTGTTGAGGCATCACCGGCTCCTGACCGTACACTACTTGATATGGGGACCTACACTCCGCCCCCGCTCCCAGAGCCTTCGATGGCATCGCGTTCATCGCGAATACAAAACTCGGGACCACCTCTTTCCACAAGAGTTGACTTTTCTTGCAGTAGGTCCTCAGAGCCGACTTGAGCGGTCTATGCACCCGCTCAATCTTGCCATTAGCCCTCGGATTGTACGGCGTAACGTACTGCCAGTGAACCCCATAGAACTTGGCGAGCCTTTCCATCAGCTCGTTATCAAAGGCTGGTCCTTTATCTGAGCAAATCGTCTTGGGGACCCCTACCACACATAGGATTCGATCGATCAGCTCCCTGGCTGTCGTCTCGGCCGTCGTGTCAGGTACTGGTATCGCCCAGACATAATTGCTCGCCCTATCAATAACCGTCAACAAGAATTTATCCTTCGTTGGTCCCACCGGCGGCAACGGCCCCACGTGGTCTACATGCAGGAACTCAAAGAGCCTTTCCAGCAATGTAAATTTCCCAACCGGGATCTTACCCTCCACTGGTTGTTTCTTGTTGAGTTGACAGGTCGTACAGCCCTTGACCCTTGCCTTAATAAACTTATCCATCCCTTCCCACCAGAACCTCCTTTTGATAATCCACTGCGTCCTCTGCACCCCCGGGGTGATTAACCAACGGGACCACGTGCGACGCTACGTAGATAATCTGCCTCAGTTTGGCCGGGACCCATAAAACCCACTTCTCCGGGTTCTTGGCCGTTTCGGCTGCCTTGCCTGTGTACCATAGGAGGCCATCCCGCCATGCCAGAGTTTTAAGCTGCGTCCGGATTCTTTCCGTCAGCAATAGCTCATCCTCCGCCAGAAAGTACTGGATCAAGTCCTTGTACCCTCATCGGCCCTCTGGCACTGTCTCCATGCCTCCAGTGACGCAATACGCACTGTACCATCCTCTACCTGGATTCCCACTTGAGGCCTGGAATCCGGCCCCGACCCTCAGCATCCCTTAGCGGTTCCATAGAAACCATCTCCGGTTCTGGAGCTGTTTCCACGCCCGGGTCTTCCAGGTAGGTTCGGATGGCCGGTGTCGCATGCGCCTGGCAACAGTAACACTCATGCTCCGCCTTATCCTCATCCAGAATAGCGGCTTTATCAGCCTCGTATTCTTTCAGGCGTTGCACGGCCTCATCAACAAAATGCTCTCTACAGCACTCTGCTTGGCCAACCTCCCGTTCCAACTGAGACAACATGACCTTCCTGTATTCCCCTTCCCTTGCCTCCCACACCCTAGGTTCCTTTCTGCTCGACCCCAGGTGTGCCTTATTGGCATAGAAGATCATGTTCGCCGGCAAGATATCCTTTTGATCCACTCTCAACGCCAAGTCCTCAAACTCGTCCATCTGCTGCATCGCAGCCAGACATGCGGATGGCGTGGAGTAATTGACCCTTGACAAAGAGTCAGCCACAATATTCTTCTTGCCGGGAATGTACTTGACGGTGAAGTCATAACACGACAGTAGGGCCTGCCATCTGGCCAACCTGCCCGTGCAATCGTTCGTCATTAACCACATCAAGTTCTGGTGGTCCGTTCTTACCACGATATCCCGTGACCCCCACAAGTATTCCCTGAGTCTTATAAACGACCAAACCACTGCCAAGGCCTCCCTCTGCCTCGTACAGTAGTTCTGTTCCGCCTTATTGAGTTTCCGACTCAAATACATTATCGGCCGTAAGACCCCTCTATCATCGTACTGCTGTAGGACTGCCCCGACCGCGTACTTAGACGCGTCGGTGTCCAGCACATACTGTTTACAATCCCCCTGAATATTCCGGGCAGACATAGAATTGGATGTTGAAGGACCTACCGGAGTAGAGTTCAATGGTTAAAACCATCGTCCCCGTCACCTCCGCCCTCGCTTTTCCATTAACACCTTCTATGCTCCCCTTCATAGGCAACATGTGTTTATCCAACCACGCCTTGTTTGCCGCAATGAAATTTGCGCCCGCGATATTAATGTTAGCCTGCGTATCATTGGCCAAATCGCATGCACTCTCCAAGTCTACACAGTAAACTTGAGTAATGCATAACGCATGTTCCGGCATTTCAATAGCCTCAAGGCGTTCTTTTAAGTCGGACAAAAGAACAAAACTATTCTTTAAATCTTTCCGTATCGATACTCCACTTCTGATGAGCCCTTCACCAAAAGCAGTATTCTTCGAC